>JACEGR010006635.1:0-58559 GCA_014170235.1 Listronotus bonariensis
TAATTACCCTACCTACAGGATGCAAAGCAAAAGTTGCCGAAATCATGATTGCCAATAATCAAAGAAAATCCATTCCGAAAAACAACCAATCATTTTTCCAGACTTCGAAGAAACGCCGCCACAATTTCCGTTGCTAAATTTGAGCTTTCATTTACCACAAATAAAGCTAGATGAATTACAAGAACTCAGAAATAAAATCGAACAAAACCAACCAAATTTGTTCCTCAGCAGAATCCCGAAAACACCCAGCATTTGGACCATATCGATCTATGCTATATTGATTTCAATTGGAGGATATTGGTTATATCAAAATATTAGAAAAATGAAATGCCTGTTAAGAAAAACTACCACAACAGAAGCCAGCAGTCCATGCATTGAACTACCCCTAAACACTGTGTAGTTCAATCTAATGGGGGAGGAGTTATCTCACCGCTCAACCCTAGAATATGCTGACCATGCAGATCCGATGTCATCTTAGCGAGATATATTATTCATCTCTTATGAAGAAAAGTCAGTCAGTTGTTGTCATAGCATTTAATTGTAACTTTTAATTTTACCATTGTATTTCATTGTAAAACGTAATTTTTGTATTTTAATAAAAATAAATTGTTTTTAAAAAGGACTTTGTTCGGTCAAATAAGTTAACTAGTGTCTAAAATATGTAAGTATCAATAATTTTAAAAACCCTTAAAATAGCAGAAAACCGTATTAAACCATTACCGTTATTACCTAACCAAACCATACAATTTTTATTAAGTGAGGGCCTTTTTAAATTCCAAAATGATAAAAGTTATATAATGCTTCTAGGTAGGTGATTTTCGATGTAAAAATATTGTCAAAACAGTATAATATAGCAGTGAGGAAAAGTACATATTACACTAGTGTTACAAAGTAAAAATCACTCTAGTGTTGCAAAGTTCTCAATTGTTTTTTATTTTCTGTAAACTTTAATTTTTTTTTGGTGAATAATTAATTTGTGGTCGTAGGAAAAATAGTGTACAGTACTCGTGTAAAAATGACTTTCTTACACTCGTGTAAAATTAGTCATTTTCCACACTTGTAATGTAATATACTATAGCAAAACATGAAAACCACAACTATAGTACTATTACTCATTAGACAAAGACAAAGATGTAACAATCTTGCAATATTTATCCAACATTTTAGTTTTATAAGTATCATTAACAAGTGTCATAGGTGTAATAAAAATTTCTTGTTAAAGTTGACTTGCGAAACAAGAGTAATTCCCTTTGTTGCTATTTAAACGGAAAATTTATTATGTTTAAACAAAGACATGGCAGTTTTTAATTTAAAAAAATCTATTTCTTAAGTTTGTTTGGTTTTACCATCAACGGGGATATACTGTTCTTGACATCTTTGAGTCAACCTTATCACTAAAAAAATACCGCATTAAAAGATTTTTTAATATAAATGCATGAAAATATTTTAATGCATTCAGAGTGTCTCCACTATTTCGACTTAAAATAGTTTTTTTGAAAATATACAAGTGTGTCAAAATGTACAAGTATTTCGTATGTATCGCTTTGGTTTTGGTGGCTGTAACTGCCCTACCTTACGAATTGGTGGAGGATGAAGAAGGTCAGCAGTATTATTTGATGCCGGTAGTAGGAAGAGCTAAAAGGTAAAAGAAATAAGATACCTAAAATATTTATTTTTTATAATTGTGGTAGTTTTGCTATCCATAATCAGTAATAGTTTTTTTTAAATGATCTTATAAATTTTAGACAGTTTTACAATTCTTGGTTGTATCCTTCAGGTGTCATAGGTCGGTGTGATGGCCTGTGCGGTAAAGCGCTGGGTCGTTAGGCGCAATATTATTTGGTATTTCTCTCCAATACAGATATTAATTAAATATTTTAAGAAAAATAAACTTTTATTAAGGGTGTTTATAAACAAATGCGAAACATTTGAGAAGTTGATCCCTTGTTCAAAATAAAGGGTAGTTAGCCTTACAATCTTGGGGTCAAAAGTTAACCATTAGGGAGATATCGCGAAAAAAATTTAAAAAATGTGTTTATTTTTTATCTTAAAAACAAAAATAGTGTTGTGTTTAAACTACCAAGTAATGTCAAATAAAAACTATAAAAAATGCCTTATTAGGTGACAGCAGATAATTATATATATTTTTTAAATAAATTTTCCTGCCTGCCAAGTTATGAATTACATTTTATTTTTTTTATTATAGATTGATAGGTTGAATAAAAAAAAATTCTAAATAAATCAGGCTATTTAAATTTATAGTTTTCAAGGACATTGCTTAAGCCTCTTTTTAAATTTGGTTTAGCAAGAACAATAAAGGTAGTCTCTTTTCACCACTTTCAATAACTCTAAAAAAGTTTAAAAATATTTTTATATAAGCAATTTTTTGCCATTTTTGTACCTCGATATCTTCCTAATGATTGACTTTTGACCCCAAGTTTATAAAGCCAACCACCCTTTATTTTAAACAAAGAATCATCGCCTAAAATTTTTTGCATTTGTTTAGAAACACCCTGTATATAATGAAGAGCCCTTCTGCCTCTACAATAATATACCAAAAGTTTAAATTACCTAATAAGAAAAAAATTAATAATAAATTATTTGATATAAAATAAATATTTTCATTAGGGTTATATAAAAAAATTACTTACTATACAGAGAAGGTTGCAACCCCTAAACATGAGTTCAGTTCTAAACGATACTGCCTGACGTGTACTGATCCCTTGTGCGCGCCTAAAAAATGTGGAAAGTTTTTATTAAACATTGCTATTGATTTGACTAAAAATGTAAAAAACTTTTTATTTAAAATTGTTTAACTAATATTATTGATAGTTTTAATATTATGTCCCTTGTCGTTAACATTTAAACGAATATATTTTAAAAAAATTTAAATTTTAAAATCCTTTTTAAATCTAAACTCATTTTTTAAACGGTTTTTCTGTAAAGCTTTATAATTTAAGATACGCTTTTTTGTATACATATTCAGCGTCGACATAAACCAATAATTTAAACAGCCGCCTACTAGAAAAAGATATTTGTCTTGCTTTCCCAATTTATAGAATTTCGCCCCAAAAAAAAACATATTTACTTTCAGGCAAACAACAGATTGGCAAATTCAGTCCCCAGGAATTGGAGTAATCAGTCACAGTGGCACTATTTTAGAAAATGATAAACATCGTTTGGATGGTGCAGGATATGCTGCAAAAGATTTGCGAAGATTAGATAGTTTTGCACCAGAGGCATTTGGTGGCCAACTGGACTATTCCCATAAACCTAGTGGATCTGTGTTAGGTGTGCAAGCCGATCATGCTCGTGGGGGAGGTAAATATTGTTATTTAATGTATAAACAGTTATTTTACTTTAAGTATATTTTTTGTATTCAGATACAATTTCTTTGATTTCTGAAGAATTTGCATGCCTAAAGCAGCTTCTGCTTTATTTTCTATCCACGGTTGGGGTTTACAAGAAACGAAATGGATTAAAAATGTTATATTTCGAAAAAAAAATTCTTAATAAAAATTTTGTTTGTAAAATAATAGGTTTTCGAAAAAATATTAATTTTGTATAAAGGGGTTATTAAAAACTGTAAAAACAGGATTTTTCTCTAAGATTAAACTATTTTTATTTTTAATTGTTGAACAAAATGGTTATTTATTTATTTATTTTTAACAGCATAAGCGATTAAAATGCATGACCTTATAAATGACTGTATTTCTTTTATAGGAATATAAAAAAGTTTAAACCAACTGATTTTGGCGTTATCAAGTATTAATTATTTAAATAAAATAACGTAAAAACTTTAAAATTACAGGTCATAATTTTATTATTACCCATTCAAATGTCTTCCACCTTACAATTTTTCAGCTGTTAACCAAAATGATTAAAAAAAATAATTCAAGTTTTAAATTAAAATATATCAGCTAAATATTTTAGATCACACATTTTATTTTAAATAAATTTCCTAATGACATTTGACCTAAAAATAAAAAAATATAGGTAGTTTATTCTTAAAGAAAAATACCGTTTTTGAAATATGTATGTATAAAAATTTTCTCTTCGTAAATTATAATTTTTACAAGCAAAAATTTTTATCAAAATTGCTTTTTCTTTGAAAATTAAAAATTTTGGTCCATTTGTCCTCTTTTTAAGCCCATTCGTGGAGTCATTTTTACAATAATATATATACAAAATTGGATTTATATTTTTTTTAATTTAAAGCCTATACAGAAAAAATGCATCATTGCATTAAATTGCCATTTGTTGTTTATTAAGTTAGAAACAAAAATGCAAAAAAATTTTTTTCTTTCTCCAGGCACTGATCTTAAAGCTTCTGGCACTTGGAATTTTATCAACGAAAAGAATGCCCAGGTTGGAATTTCTGGTCAATATGGAAGACATTATGGAGGACCAGGGGAACTGGTAAACCTGATTATGGAGTATTCCTCGGCGGAAAAGTTGACTTTTAGCCTGTATCAATCTTTTATTAATTTATTTTTTTACAGTTAATTTGTTAAAAATTAATAAAAATATATATTATTTGAAATAAGTAAACTAAGTATCTTTGTTTTCCACCAAGCCTGATTACACGAATGTATTATAGCTTTTTTATAGGGAAGGGGGTTTAAGTGCCAAAAAAATTGTATGAAAAATTTTTGAAGAGCAACCCCCCTTAAAAATATTATCGTCCATACCTAAATATGGAGTAGTTTTAGGTGAAAATTATAACTTTTAGCCTTTAAGTTATATTGATTTAAGAGAATTAGAAATGTAAATTTATAAAATATAACGATGTTTTTTTGTGAAAATAAGAACAATAAATACCACACGGGAAAAACGATAAACGTCCATTTTTTAAAATAAAATCATATGTTTGCATTATATTATATCTTTTTAGTTAGTGCATACTTTAGTACTGAAATAAACGGGATTATGGATAAGATTCATGTCCTAAAAGCCTTTAAAAATATCGTACACTCGGAAAAATCCATACGTTACTTGAGAGACCAGTTTCCAATTATATACATAAGGTCCGACAATAGTATTAAATTGTTTTGAAAAAATTGCCATGAAAATACTGTTTATTTGACAAACGTTAAATAGTGATAAAACTGGTCTGGATCGTAAGAGAGAGAAAGGTACTAGACCTATTGTTTTCTCTCTGCTATATGTTTAAACATGAGGGATGTTTATTCTATGAGTACTAGCGCCACCTATTGGTGTAACTTTAAACAAATATTATATTAATACAAGGGCAAATTGCAAATTGCTATTACATCATTTAACAAAATTTACTCTTTTACCGAACTGAAAGTGAAACTACAGTTAAAAGCACAGTGACGTGTTATTTGATTGATTGGCATTGGGTGGTGCATGATTAGTTCTGGTTAGTTAAATCTTTTTTTTATTCGTTTTAATAAGGAATAAAAGAAAAGAGTATTTTTAAAACCAGAAATAACCATGACCTCTTCAATGATACAGTTTTGCATGACCGTCTGCAACGTTTTAAGCCAATCAAATAACACGTCCCTGTGCTTTTTAATGTAGTCTTTTTAATTAAAAAAATTATGTAGCCTCACAAATTAACATATTATATTGTGATAATTTGTGGTAGCACTAACAGAACGTGTGTTTTCTTTTCCTAAGTATATGTTTGCCTATAGCTTATTTTAGGCAAATTAAATAATAAAAATAATGTTAATTTTAATCTTTATTAAAATATATAAATAAATAAATATCACATAATTTTGTATGTTTAATAACAAATGTTAAAAAGTTATTTTTAAAAACACTTCTAGTAGCTCACAACTAGGTCATTTATTTTAGCAATCATATTTATTAAAATAACTTAATATTACTTCTTTATTGTCGCTGAAGATCCTTCTTCCTTTTCATTATATTTTTGTTGAAAATCCGTTTGTAAATAATAGTTTTATGGTGGCTACTATAAAATAATTCTCATGAAGTTCTACCATCTTATGCTTCCACCAACATGCCATGTTTCAGAATGCTTGTTTGGTCCTCTGATAGTCTGACCCCATCCAGCATTAAAATCATGATCTTCTCCATGTTTCTCAATTTCAACCCGTCCTTTGGTATTTCCTTGCTGATCTCTGCTTAAATCAGGTTTGATTTCCCATTCTGGTCGTTTTTGTTCTGGTTCTGGTGGTTTCTGACCATCCAAACCAGCACCACCAGCGACAAATCTTCTTACACGGAATACGGGACTGTTTCGATTATAGGGTGGCCTAAATATCTTTGGTGTAGTTGGCCCGTGCGTTGGTCTGGGAACATAGGGTTTTTGACCAAAATTGGTACCTGGGTGCAGTGATGCATAGGAAACATCCAAGTAGAAAAATAAGGGAATAGAGTGACATCTAAAACAAAATTTTATTAATAAATACTAATTTGAAATCTGGTTTTTAAACTAACACTTAAAATTTAAAACATGTTTTTAGTCAACGCTAACTCTATTAATTAAGCTGACAAAAAGAGAGAGAGAAACAAGAACGTTTTTTTATTAATTTTTTCTTCACAAACAGAAACTGGGTATTAAAACATAAATATACACCTCCCTTACCTTTTTTAATTGTTATCATTCAAAGATAATCTTGTTGGGTTAATTCTCTAGTTTTTGTATTAATAATAAAACTTTTATTATATGTTAAGATATACAGGGGAGCCAAAAAGTATGTTTTTTTAAATAAAATACCTAAATTTATATTATTAGATCATTTAAAGAACTTTAAGGGCGTCCATAAACTGCGTGATGTTTTTTTTTCACATTTTTGGACCTCTCCTCCCCTTGTTAAGATTAAGTGAGATTCTCTTCAACCCCCCACCCCCCGAAATTTTACGTGAGATTTTTACTAAAGCAAAAAGACACCATTTATGAAATAAAAATTGATTTTTTAGCGAAAATTATTTAAAAAAGCAAAAAATAAAACGGTCCTTCACCTAAAAACTAAGACTGCATCACATTTTGCTGGGGGAAACCTGTCCCAAGATTCTTTATCTTTTCTTATTTCTAGCTGCTGACAAATTACGTGATATTTGTACAGGCCTCCCCCTCCTCCCATGGTGAGATTTGGTGAGATTCGCCTTGACCCCCTTCCCCCTAAAATGTCTAACGTAATTTATGGACGCTCCATTTACAAAAATTCAACACTTGTTATAGTGTGTCTACGAAATTTGTCCACAACAAAATGATTTTTTAAAAATAATTTTACAAAAAACAGTTACACTTTGAAAAAAGTCCTAACCGATAATACAACTATCAGATATTCATTATTTTGTCGTTAAAGAGGTTTCTGAAGAAATATGAAGAAAAATACTATAATTTTTAACCATTGTGATTTTTTTTTGTAAAGAAAAGGTGCTTAGGATGAAAAATATCCTTTTAATATGCAACCTTGTTTATTTTATTGTTTTTCTTTTCCTGCGGTAACAATGAAAATTTAGGCTTTTAATTACTGAAAACTTATATAGTGAGATTTTTACTTTTTTGACACTGTTTTTTTTAAAGATCACGTTTTAAACATGCCAACATATTAAAAATAAGCTGCACTAAAGTAGAAATTCTTATGATTTTTTTGTAAATAACCAAGTTTGCATATTTAACAGCAGTGCCGTATTATCCATTGTAGGCTCACTAGGCTAGCAGCCTAGGGCGCCATGAAAAATAGGCGCCAGACAGGGGAGTTTTTAAAGCTTAGGTCGGGGTTTTTGGTAACCAATTTCTCTGTGAATATGGTGCTTTGGAATGAAATAGGCGCGAAAAGCGAGGGAATGGCCTCTCTTGTTTTTATTTTTGGTTATTAAATTTTATTTCGGTGGTAAAGTAAGGCGCCTGGCACTCAAAATAGGCGCTACAGAGGAAAGGCCATACTTTTGCTCTTCAAAAATTTTTTTTGTAGAAATTAGACGCTGCGGGAATTCTAGCCTAGGGCGCCTGAAAGGGTTAATACGGCCCTGTTTAACAGTTATTTTTATTTCTAAACATCTTTTTTTTATAAAAGAATTAAATATTTTCAAAAATAAAGATACTTTCCTCTTAAGCAAAATTTATATTTTCTGATTAACCTCGCATACGACTTAAAAATTCATGATGGTGGCGTTCCAGGTTTTAGACCATGCAGTAAAAGGTAAAAAAGACACTTTATGCATGTGTTACATACTATATACTTTTCTACGACCATATAAATTAATTATTATTATTATTACTATTATTAGTTTTGATAGTATTGTTTCAAATTTATCCGCATTATAAACTTAGTTACAAATAAAATAAAGAAAGTAATGGCGAAATTTATGGTAACTTGATCTTTGGTTTAGTTGATGTCGCGTTTACTGTTACATTGCATATAAGTTTATATTAAAAAAAATTAGTAGGCATTAAAACAAAGCACTAATTAAAAGTGTGAAAAAGGTTGAAAAAATCGTCGTACTCTTAAAAAAATTATTTTTCTAAAACTTTATTTGGCGTATCATAATAAAGTTCAAATATTCAAATAACTTACCTTTAGCCTTTGGGTGATCTATGTAAATAAAAAGAAATATATTAAAAATAATAACTTTTAAAAATTAATTGCTTTATTCTTAAGAAAACTTTAAGTATATTTGTACACAATTGTGCAGACTATTTTATAGTAATAATTAATTGTAAGATGTAAATTACCGAGGGTATTCACCGTCTGCGGGATTTAATAATATGAAAGTTTTTTTATCTGTATGGATCACAAGAGGTCAAAAATAAGAATTCACTATATTTTTGTTTTATTTATATCCAGTTAATTATATTATTAGTAGAGTAGACTAAAGCTTTAAACATGAATATATTTTTAGATTTACCTTTTATTTTGGAATTTTGTTACTAACGAATAAATTAATATATTATAGAACTTTCAAAGTTGGTATACAGGTTCAGTTAAATAATATAACACATGGGCAATGTGAAGAAAAAAGAACATCTAACTAAATATCAGCATGTAAACAGGCGTGATGATGAATATATATATTAATATATTAAATGTTATAATTATTCTATTTGCAAATATCTATGAGGGAAAAGTTATGAAAAAATAGTAAAATGCACCCCACGCTTTTTACTCTGAAGTGACAAACTCTTTGTAATGAAAAATTATTTTCTAATTTTTAGTTCGGCTGCATATAAAAGCGTGTTTTTTTAGTTTTTTAAAATTATTATTTTTTATGCTTTATTTGTTTTCTGGGAGATTAAATTTAAACAAAATATTATTTGGCTTTGCTCCAGAATAAAATTAAAAAGTTTATTTAACATTTTAGGAAAATTAAAACACTTATACATTATGAAGAACTATTCTGCTCCTACACAATATAATAAAAGTTATTATTACTTTAAAAGAAATAAAATAATGAAATATTTAATATTATTGCTAATGAACCTTTGTTTATAGATTGAAACCATTGTTTTGTAAGTAATTTAACATTAAATATTTCATTATTTTATTTCTTTTAAAGTAATAATAACTTTAATTATATTGTGTAAGAGCAGAATAGTTCTTCATAATGTATAAAAGTTTTAATTTTCTTAAAATATTAAATAAACTTTTATTCTGGAAAAAAGCCAAATCATATTTTGTTTAAATACTTATGTTATTAAAAAAAAATTAACGATTACAGTTTTACCCCAGAATCGCACATTGTTAGCACGGACGGAGGTAAACGGGGCGCGAAAATATCTCTTTTACCTGCACGCCTGCGTAAGGTTACGTTTATATCATAGGTAAATGGGGCGCCAGCCCTTCCCGAGAAGGGGTGTGGGTCACTGGAAAAACTTGTGAATAAATATAGGTTAAAAGAAATAAGTAGACTACATTTTGTAAAATGTACTTCGTATTTGTCAAGTGTATAATATGTAAATATTTTTTGATGCAATAAATGTTTCGTAATTAATAAAATTTTTAAAAATAGACCAACATTTTCCCAAGATCCCTGGGCCCTATTTACCTGTTCAATAAAACTTTAGTGAAGGCCTTGCGCCCCGTTTACCACCGCCGCGCCGGTTAGCACAGAGTGAGCTCCAAGCAAAGCTAACATGTCGGACTTAGAAGTGGCTGTACGTGGTCATTAGAGACTCTCTCTTTTTTTTTTTTAATTCAGCTACAGTATATTTGAGGCCTGTATACGTTGCCATGCATCGGCATTAGCGTTTCTATTATTATGGTCTTTGACTGTTGGTTTTTTAAAACCGATTCCACTTGATAAAGATTCAAAAACAGTTAAACGTTTTCATTTGACCATATCTCCTGGGAAATGATTTCCCTTAAATAATAATAAAAAAACAAGTTAAAAGACGATTAATTACCCGCCAATGTGTGGCCGAATACACAAACATTGGGACAAATTACCCGTGATGTCTCGTCAAAAAACTGACACAACACGGCCAACTCGCAACGTTCGAGCCAACGTTGGCGCCAACCGGCACCAACACCATAAATCTCGAACCACACATTGGACGACCGTAGTTGGCGCACAACAATGTGCGGTGCTGGCTTTACGTTTTAATTAAAAAAAGTATAAAAATTACAAAGCAGTGGTCACCTATACTTAATACAGGTAAAATTAACTACTTTTGTCCACTATATTCAAATAAACCATAAAAACAAAAGCACAATATTGCTGCTACATAATTTCATGGCCAACCGATAAAAAGATGTAATACTGGTAATTAACGTGTATTGTTGTATATTAGGAACTACGTTCTAAAATTCGCTTAAACTAAGCAAATAGGATATGTATGGAAAACTATTTTTGTTCGCTTTATATCTTTAGAACAATTTTTTTATTTTTAACATATATAAAGCTGCGTCCAGACTTGCAACAATTCGCCAAACATCCGTCCAAACAAACCAACCTATTTGCGAGCTCCTTTGATGCAAAAACCGACAAGCTTTGAATCACCGCGGAATCATTCCCCAAGCCCTCGAAACGACGTGAATTCCATCCACGTCCGCGTCCGCGGTATGTGGCCGGTATGTGGCGCGCTATTCGGCGCGGCGAATTGTTGCAAGTCTGGCACATATTCGTGTTTGAAGTGGCGACAACCTTCCAGAGACGAGCATAAGTTTAATGGTCAATTTTTACTATATTCTCAGCGCCAATGAAATCATATGTCGATCGGAGAGCGCTGATGTTCCCCAAAACCGACCGCGACGGGGCAAAAACTACCCCTTTGGATTATCCCACCGGGTCAAAGAGTGCCATAATAGAGCTCTCTGAGACAAGTGCTCAAAATCCTGAATCCTACCAAAAATTATTTTACAGACAGAAAATAAAATATTTTTTTACCTGACAGGTTGACTTGATTTGCTCTTTTATTCCAGTCTTTTTCCGTATGATTTTTTTGCCAATATTTTTTAAAGATACTTATAAAGTACAGGACGTGTTTCAACTTTGCCCACAAATGTAATAATAAACAAATCCATCTTTGATACAAAAATTTCTTGACGTAACACGTGTAAAAACCAGACACAATCCTAATATGAATCACACACTGTAAACAAAATACAAAATGGTTCTGTATTACATTTGTTTACTAAAGGACGCGGATTGCTGTGATCGGACACGCTAATCTGCCTGCGTGCTGTTGATGCTTTTAAAAATCGCGATTTCGTCGCTGTTTTACCGACCCATGTGAGGAGAGCCTTTTACACTTAAATGTATTAATATTGAAAATTTACAGGTCTGATAATTAGTGTAAATGTACAGATTTAATGTAAGACATGAAAAGTAATTTACATTAAGGGGGACTGTATTTTAATTGTTAACTTGTTAACTAATTGTTTAATTGAGTTACAAGCCGTCAACGTTCAATTTTATTTTGGTTTTTTCGCCATATTGCATTTATTTTTTAACGAATTCAGTTGATATTTGGCACACAAATCGAGCTTTGCAGATTCTAAAAGTTTAAGATAATAGTACTTTTTAAAATACGCAAGAGGGCACTTTACCTAAAACTTAAAATTTATTTACATCATAACTTTTTATTTTGACAGATATCGTAAAGCTGGGGCGCCATTTTATAGACAATTAAAAACTTAAAAAATGAGGACTTAAGTCGATAAACCTCACCGTTTAGGCACCAAAAGTTTTTATCAATTTCAATCAAATTACCTACATACATACAGGGTGCTTCGGTAGCTCAACCGACAAACTTAACCAAACGATTCTACAACAAAAAATAAAAAATCCATGTAAACATATGTCCTAAACGTTTTAATTTTTGAACTACGGGACTAGGACATATGTTTATATAAAGTTTTTTCTTATTTTCTGTTGTAGAATCGCCCTGAAAAGTTTGTCGGTTGAGTTACTGGACACCCTGTATGTATGTAGGTAATTTGATTGAAATTGATGAAAACTTTGATGTCTAAACGGTGAGGTTTTTAAGTTTTTGACTGTCTATAAAATGGCGCCCCATTTTTGCCATATGTGTCAAAATAAAAAGTTACCTATGATGTAAATAAATTTTAAGTTTTAGGTAAAATGCCCTCTGGCGGTATTTTAAAAAGTACTTTTGTCTTAAAATTTTAGAATTTGCAAAGCTCGATTTGTGTGCCAAATATCAACTGGATTGGTTAAAAAATAAATGAAATATAGCGAAAAAACCAAAATAAAAATAAAACTTTGACGGCTTGTAACTCGAAAACGAATGACATTTTGAAAAAAATTATATGAAGCTCTACCCTTATTTTGTCAAGTAGAATCACCCCCTTAAGTTTCGTAATCGATTTTTGAATCACCTTGTATTAAAGAATTGCAGTTCATTTTACCATTCAAGTGTTATTATTTTATCACCCTGTATTTTTAAACCACCAAAAATGCATTTATAAAATTTAATATCTAAGAGATTTAAATCATGTGGAGAGAGTGAGAAAATCCAAGGTATTTATGAACGTAGTAATTATTGATACATTGCTTCAATTTTGGTGGCAGATCTTTAATCACCAAACATAACAATAATTTATGGTGTTGTAATTAATTGTAAAGTTTACAAAATAAAAAAGTAACATGACAGATTACTAATTTGCCTTTTTCTCGATAACTCCGAAGTCAGGTTTTACCATGCAAGGGGATAAACTGTTAAATACATCTTTGACTCGATGTTATCAGCTAAGAAAAGTACCGTCCGAAAGGATATTCTTGGATAATATAAATGGATAAAAATGTTTAATTTTATTCACAGTGTTTTTAGTGTTCAGGTTTACAATAGTACTACAGCTGACATTAGTATTTAAAATGAAGTATTTTATATGTATTGCCGTACTTTTGGTTGCCGTTACTGCCCTACCTTACGATCTAGTGGAAGACGAAGAAGGTCAGCAGTATTATATAGTACCTGCAGAAAGAGTAAAAAGGTAACAAACTACAAGTATCTAAGATATATTTTTTTTCATAATCAATTGAGATTTTTAGAATATGTAATAATCAATACTATTTTCACGGCCAGAATTTAAATTTAGTGGAAGAGGGTATCATACAATTCTGATTTTTTTTACAAATACAGGTTGTTACAGAATGTTGTTAAGAAAATTTAAAGACAGATTTTACATCAGAAAAATATGGTAATTTTATCCTCCAGGTAACCTCTGACGAAATTTGCATACGGGGTTTTTTTGGGGCACTGATCACGAATCTGAAATAATCTTGGCGAAACTGTTCGTTCTTGAGACATTCATCATCAGACTTGAAATCTCCAAAACCAATCCCATCTTACAATATTCCTCTTTTGCACACAATTCTGTTTAAAGTTGCAAGTGGCACACAATATTTGATTATCTTAGGGTAACCCCGTTTTTTGTTTACATCATTTCTACTAAATTGTATAGCTATACTTTGAATCTATTTCAATCCCAGTGTGCCATGAAGAATTATGTGTATGTATGGTTGCCGCATTATCAAAGAAAAGCCACGCAATTTAATGCAAAAATAATGTTAAAACGTAGAAAAAACGGGGTTTAAAAAGGTGAAAATCAAATATTTTAGACACTTTAGCTTTAAATCAAGAATTGTGTGCAAAAAGAAGGGGGAATATAGTGAAATAAGCTTAGTTCAAATTTGAACTTTGATGATGAATATCTGAGAACGAAACGTTTCCGCCAAAAAAATCTTTCAGATTCGTGATCAGCGCCCCATTAAACCCCGTATATCAAATTTCGTTAAAATCGTTGCCGCAGGTTTCTAGAAAATTACCGAAAATATAAAGCAAATATGGCCGTTCCTAGAATTTTATTGTAAACTGGCATTTTTTAAATAAAACAGCATGTTTATTGCATTGTCTCTATATATTTTAAAGAGCTTTGAGAAAATACCACGCTTCTGATATGTCTATCTCCTACAATTTTGGAAATATGGCCAACCAAATCTGAAAAATTATGTTAAATATCCATTATATCTATGTACATCTTCAAGCTAAAAACACAAAGTTTTATCTTAGTTAAAATTGACATTATTTCTACTATTTTTTAAATCAAATAGCCATATTTCTAAAACCATAAGATAAACATATCAAATGTGTAGTATTTTTATAGATATATATTTAATAGTGTTGCCTTATACGGGTTGTTTTATTAAAAAATGCCAGTTTACTAATAAATTCCTGAGAATGACTATATTTCTGTAACTATTAAACATTGGATATATCTCATTTTTAAACCTTTTTTTTTTTTAAAGATCTTTAATAGATCTCTTTCCAATAGTCATATAAGATGGAGGGTGTTTTATTTATAAGGCAAACGACGTGAAACAATAGAGAAATATTGCAGTAAAATAAGGCCAGGTACTAATAATACCGGCCTTATTTTGACATCTGGAGCTTGCGCAGATAGATGGTGGGATAAGGACTCGCTTAATAAGGATAGTGCCTGGCTTTATTTATGTCGGTTTTAGGTCATGCCTTATTTTGGTCTTATTTCATCTTTCGGAACTGTTCGTGTAAAACCGAACGCCTGCCGAGTAAAAATCGAAAAGTTTTTACAACTAAAAAAATACTTAAAACCTTGCTTTTCAAATGTATTTCTTTAATTGTGTAAAACAAAACCCTACAACACAAAACAATAAAGAAAAAACTAAATTTTTCGTCTTTTTTAGGTTAATGATACTGTCAACATGATTTGCAATAACTCTAAATAATGGGTACAAACACTATTAAATAAGGCCGGTATTAATAATTCCCGAGCTTAATGAGGCAACTTGCAATAATTTCTCTAATAATCTAAAGGCGCTTTTAAATTTAAGCTTATTGTACTACAAAAAAGCAAAATTTACTTTTGTTTTTAAACTGATCTAAGTGTTCCAAAATGCTTTAAAATAATAAAGCTTGGACATTTTTAATGTAGTTCAACCTAATCTCTATACGGGGTAAATTGGAAAAGTAAGATTTTTTAAATGTTTTTATTAGGAGGCTGTGCTTTTAAAATATGACGTAACTTTTAATTCTCAACAAGGTTTCCAAATAATACTTTTCTCAAAAATTTGGGCAGTTTTGTCTTGTGTCATATTCGTTAATTTGCACCTACCTTGTATGCCCTATGGTTTATTTAAATTTTAATCAGTGTTTTGTAAGTTTCGGTGTATGCAGATTTTTATTGGAAATATTTTTTTTGGAAAATAAAAAAAAATTCAATATGGTTCAACATTTCTGGCGGTCACTGTATTATTGCATTCTCAAATTTTGCAAACTGCTGACTTACAATTTAAGATAAAATAGGAAATAATCAAGATAATTTGTTACAGACAAACAAATTGGCAAATAAAATCCCCAGGAATTGGAATAGTTAGTCACACTGGCACCATTATA
Organism: Listronotus bonariensis; assembly: GCA_014170235.1. Classification (NCBI taxonomy): domain Eukaryota; kingdom Metazoa; phylum Arthropoda; class Insecta; order Coleoptera; family Curculionidae; genus Listronotus; species Listronotus bonariensis. Next base: position 15,836 of record JACEGR010006635.1, read on the forward strand.
GATAATGATAGACATCGTTTGGATGGTACCGGTTACGTGGCTAAAGATTTAAGAAGAATACAGAATATTGCACCGGATGCTTATGGTGGAAAATTAGATTATTCCCATAAGCCTAGTAAATCCTCGTTCGGTATAGGATCCTAATCAGGCATTTAGGTAATTTTTAAAGTACCTTATTTTGTGGGTTAGGTCTTAATTTTATATTCTTAGGTTATTAAGTACTCGTCAGAAGCTTTAAAATAATGTACCACAAGATCCCCCTTTCCATTTAGCTTTTGTTCCAAGATGGCGCCCAGTCGCCATCTTAAAATTTTCATATGTCAATTTCTCTCTGAAATATAGTATTTATGCATCTATTTTATATCCCAAAAATTGCATTTTTCTTAAATGATCCGTTTCAAAAATAAAGGGGAGGGGACATTAAAAAAATGCTCTAATAAAATTTTATTAAAACATTTGTGTGCTATCATTTTTCCTTTTACATTAGATAAGATCTTATTCTGAAACACCCTGTATACAAATATTTATTGTTATTTTTTAGGAACTGATGTAAAAGCTACAGGAACTTGGAATTTTATCCAAAAAAGAATGCCGAAGTTGGAATCACTGGTCAATATGGAAGGCATTTTGGAGGACAACGAGGTACTAGCGAATCTGATTATGGAGTATTCCTTGGCGGAAAAGTTAACTTTTAGCTTGTAGTTCCTTAATCTTTAAATTATTTATTTCTTTTTTTTTTGTTATTTTGTAAAAAAATATGTAAAAATATATGTGATATGAAAATGATAAAATGAGTATTTTTGCTTTTCACTTTTAATTCTAAACCCTGTTGGCTTATGTACTCTAAACCAGACGCATGTTAGTCATTGATGTATGTAGGTCTTACACTGTACAAAAATAATTATTAATACAAATCCTAATCTGAGGTCTTCTGTTTGATTGACACCTTCTTGATCACCATGGCGCCCCCACAGGGGGCATGCTTTACAATTGGAAAATCACTGTCTTAGGCTATAAATTAAAATATTTATACTTTCCTAAATAGAAATAAATACGACAAAAAAAACAAGTGTTCCAAATCCTGTGCAACTTAAACAAATCTTTTAAATATATGTTTTTTAAATCAAATAACTCGTATTCCGATCTTTTATCTTTGTTTTAGTTTATGTTTATAATTTAGTGGCTTTACTTTAAGAAGCCCTGAATCCAAAATATTACCGGTGCCCCCGAAGTTTTTATGCATATATGGCCAGTAGAAATGGGACTTTAAGATACCAGTTTTCAATGCAAATGATGCGGAGTCCTTTACAAAAATACGCGTTTATTAGTTGGTCCAACTTAACTGAGACTCGTACATGTCAAGCAGGTTAGACAGGTGTTTTTCAAAATTATTTATCTATTCATTCCATAGTTAAATGTGCACCTTAAGTTTTTGATCCTCTACGCTTGGGTATTTTCTTTTTTAAGCCATGGTATAGTTGGGATCAGATTTATTTCATTTTGAAACCGATGCCGCAAAGTACACAAAAAATGATAAAGTACCTAAAAAACCTTTTGCAAACAATGATTTATTGCAGAAAAAAATATTCAACCCGTCAAGTACGCCACACGACACAGGTTTTATGGCAGGCCAGAGACGAAATAAGAGGAGGTTTTTTTTTAATACGTGATACGTGTTTTAGCAATGTTTTTATTTATTTATATAAAAAATATGTAATCAGGCTCTGTCAGAGGCTATGTGCTTTTGAAAAGGTTTGTTTACTTTATCATTTTCAGAATGAATTAAATCTGGGTCCAAATATACTACGTAATATTTAACCTTTTTGGGTGAGTACAAAATAATAGAATATAGATGTATATCTATATTTTGCATTGATTACTTTATTATACATAAGCAATAACTGAACATTCACCATTATTTCTCCTGACTCCTTAAATGTATATTTAAAGACTTACTTAGAAGATATAAAACAAAAATAATAAATAAGTCCGGCCTTGACTATATTATAATATCTGTAAAAATCAACTCCTAACTTAAACGTTAGCATAATTTTAGGAAATTAAATTCCTTTTTATATACATTGGCAACATTGCTTATATACATATACCAAACAACACTCTCGCCAGCTATACAGTTTACATTTCCACCGCATTTGATGCGACGTACCTCTATATACCTATCTTACTTTATTCCACTTGAATATCGAACCAAACAAAAGATAGATATATGCTATGCAAACTTTCTCATTTACGGTATTGGGGTATTGGGCATTCGCTTACAGACACTGCGTGCTTAGTCAACAAATTTATGTTATCTACAAATGAAATAATATTTTAATTAAGTGTGCCAAGTTTTATAAAATTTTTGTATTGTTGGCAAAATTATATTAATCTTACAAGGCCTAATACATCTGCAACGGCAAGTGTTTGTGGTAAGTGAAATATAATACATACATAAAAATGGTGCAGACTGGCGGATTCTGCAGCATCTACACGAGGCGACGCCGACGCGACGTGTCGGTTCAAAATTACCATGGTCAATTTTTACCAATGCGTAGAAAGGAGAGGGGTCTAAAAGTCTAAATCAACGACAAGAATTAAATGCAAGCGATCTTTTGTCTAAAATTTACTTGTTGGTGTTTAACTTAAAACTTAAAATCTCAATTCACAGCATTGAACTAGCATGACGTGTATACGTGTTAACGAATCTATAAGTCATGATAGTCATTAAATTGGCTTTATGATAAAAACACTTTTAAAACAATTTAAGAGGGGGGTTCCTTTTGTCGAGTCTACCACGAATATTCATACGCATACTAGTATACAGCGTGTCTTCGGAAGTTGTTGCCATATGGGAAACTTTTAATTATTACCTTTACGAAAAAAAGTGCCTTTTCTTAACAAAATATTTAAAGGTTGGATGTACAGGGTGGCTTAAAAATGACTCGTTTTTAAATTAAAATAAAGGTTATTTCCTAAATACGGTACCAAACTTTAAAGGGTGATTTCTTGTGTCATTTTATGAAGAAAAGTTCCCATAAACACATGTCTGGAGTTGCCTAGTTTCTGAGATACAGGGCGTCGTCGCATTAGTCGTTTTCCACCTTTATTTGTTTAACAAACGATGATTAGGATGTAAGATTGATATAGCGTACCGCTATAGTTATTACCCTAACAAGTGCGCAAAAGTTATACTTTCCCGCACGCCAGTGGGGCGGAAGACATTTCTGACACCAAGCAGGTAGTGACTAAAATTTCATGGCATTTTCGACACCAGACCCAAAGGTCCGTTTTTATCTTACAGGACTAATCGATACCAAATAAATACGGCCTACGGTCGAAGGGCCGAAATAAAATACCAAAATTATTAATTAATTTATTTATTTTAATAGACATAGACAGCACAAATAGGCAAACATTCCCCTAGAGTGCTTATATTATGTTAATATTAAAAGGTAAAATTAAAAAAATTGCGGCCGATGCATCATCGGCTACGATAAAATTAAGCACTAGTTTGTAGGCGAGTCCCAGATCGTTGCTCTTGATATATCTAAAGCTTTCGACCAAGTCTGGCACGACGTGCACTTCTTAATAAACTTCCCTCCTAACGGTCTTTCTCCAACTAAACTCTGCTCTTTGGCTCTCCAGTTATCTTTCCAATCGACGTATATCAGCTTTCATTGTTGATGGCCACTTCAAGCTTTCACGAAATTAATGCTGGAGTGCCACAGGGTTCAGTACTAGCACCAACTTTGTTTCTTCTTCACATCAACGACCTTCTTTCTTCCACCAACCAATCCCATTCATAGTTATGCTGACGATAGTACCCTTCACTCCACTTTTCAGGTTCCCAAACCAATCTCTCAACCCGACTTGGAAAGCAAACGCAGGGCGATGCAGATATCTCCTTCACAGGATCTCAATTTGATATTGGATTGGGGCGCCAAAAATCTCGTTCAATTTAATGCATCCAAAACACAATCGTGTTCCTTGTCGCGAAAAAAATCATCAAACACTCATCCTTTGCTTATGAGTGGCCAGGTTTTTGCAGAGCGGGGACACATTTAACCTTGTGGGCGTCACATTTGAGAATAACCTTAACTGGCATAAACACATTGTATCTATAGCCACCGCGGCTTCAAAAAGCTTGGATTTCTTTCCGAGCCAAAAGTATTTTTCTCCTTCCAATTTATACACTTTGTATGTGTCCCAAATTCGACCCTCTCTGGAATATTGTTCTCATGTCTGGGGAATGGCATCCCCTTACAACCCTCAGCATTCTGATGCCATTCAAAGAAGGGCTGTTCGTCTTATTAATGATCCTTTACTTACTCAAAGACTTCCTTCTCTTGCCCATCGTCGAGCTGTGGGAGATCTATCGCTCTTCTATAGATACTTTTACGGCTTCTGCTCCGACGAATTGTCCAGTATAGTCCCTCCTCTTGCAGTTCCCAACAGAGAAACTCGTGGTGCCGCGCGTATGCATCCCTATACAGTTCAATTGGACAGGCCCCGAACTTCCCATTTCGTTCGTCTCTTTATCCCTAGAGTTTCTAGACTGTGGAACCTGCTGCCAGCGGAGGTCTTTTCCTTCCCCCCAAATCTTCAAGTTTTTAAGTCCCGTGTTAACAAACTTCCTCTTACTCCTGCTTAAGACACCCACGGTAATGTTAGTATTTAGGCTTTCAGCCTTCGTGGATTGACAAACGTACCCCAGAGTCACAGATTTCAGGATATTTTCGTAAATTTTAAAATTTTGCTTTGCCGATTTAATTTATTGTCAATTGGTAACTTCTATATATATTTTTGGTAATTTACTAATATTAACCTTATACTTTTATATAAAAAAATTAAAGGCGACGTGGGGTACGTTTGTACCCCGCACCGTATTTCCAGGTGCTCTTTTAGACACATGTTTTGCATGCGCGACTCAAGTGTAGGTGGCGTTTTCGTCTAATTCGTGTCGGTTTTACGTTTGTGCTTGTTAGTACTCTGGTCGATGACAATGTTTGGACAACTATTAGATGTTTCCGGAATAAATGCATTTGTTTTATGGAGTTTAAAATTTCCAGATAAACTAGTTAGTAAAGATAGCCGTAGAAAATTTCTGCTGGCGCTCGGAGAATCGCTAATAAAAGATAATGCGTTGAGGAGATTTAAAACCAACAAAAATATGCATAAAAGTCTTAGAAATTACATTATTGATATTTTTCCTGAGTTAGACAATACAGATGTAGAAGAACAACAAGAAGTAGAACAGTCTACTCCCAGGCGCTGTTATTTATGCGAATGAAAAAAGATAAGAAATGCAGACAAATGTTCTGTCAGTGCAATCGTTTTGTGTGTGTTTTACACTCTAAAAAACAAATTATGTGCGTGGAATGTCAAAATATAAAAAAATAGACTTGTTCTTTTTCTTATATTTTCAAGCTTGTTTTTTTATTGTAACCAATATTTTTAAGTTTTTTTGTTAAATGTTCGTTTAAATAAATATTTGATGTTTAATATGGATTTTTTTAAATTAAGAAAAAAAAGTTAAATTAGGAAAGCAGAGAAATGTTTTTATACTTGGGGTACAAATGTACCCCGCAACGTATTCTGTGTAATTTTTTAAGCACCGTACGATGCGGGAAAGTTACTTTTGGCAAGAATTAGGATTTATATTTTTTCTACAAGCATAAGGGAGACGATTTATACATTCTTCAAAAATTTTATCGGAGGACATATTTATGAAAAAAAAGAATTTTTCAAAGAATTAACTTTTTTTAATATACAGGGTGGTTTATTTACTATATAGCAATGTTGGTAACATTTCCGGTTTTAAAACTTAAATATTACTAAAATGTATTATTATTTGTTTTACACCTTTTAGCATTTGTTAGACGTACTGCAGTATGGAAAAAAATCGCCCAAATTTTAAGACTGAACCGAGTATCGTGGAAATAAAGAAAGAAGATATAATGTTAAGTGAATATTCAGAGGATGAATATACAAGTAAACCAGAATTTTTTATGGAGACGTAAGTTTAACATTTATTTTGACTTGATACTATAATAGTTTTGTGTACTGGTGCCGGGTGTTCAATTTTAGAAAATATAGCTTTTAAAACGAATAGCACAAATTTTTAACAAAGTCATAGATCAAAGTATAGTAACTCCCATCATTGCGTTCAATAAATGTATATGAATTAACCATGTTTAAAATGTTTCTTTGCTTTAGAACTTTACCGATTCAGCCAGTAACTCACAATATTAAGAAAGAAAAGCCTAGTTCAGAATGTACTGATCAGAAATGCATAAAGACTGAGACGGATGATGATAGCTCAGATGAGTTTATAGAAAGTGCTTACCCATGGTAGGAAAAATATTTGTAAAATTATGTTTTCATATAATTTTTTAAGAATATACAGGGTGATCAAACTTGGGTCGGCACTATTGCTTACTTCTTTACTATTGGAGATACAAAGTCGATTAAATTAGGGAACGTGTAGTACTTTTTTGCAGGAAAACGTGAAGCCAAGAGTAAAACAATTGAACATCGGGTTTTGATTTATTGTAAAACATTTACTTTTTTTTAATGGTACACTCTAAATAATATATCACTATTTAAAAGACCATCAAAGAGCTTTAAAAAAAGTCTACATGTAATATACAGCTTCAATTAATAACATAACTTATGGGCAATATGAGGAAAAAAGACAATCTAACTAAATCCCGGCATGTAAATATGCGTGACTAATAGTGCTTGTTTTGTTATTCTATTGCTTGCCGATGAACCAAACAGCGTTGCTCATATTGTATATCCTATTTTTATAGTTTCGGAAATATGGCCATCATTATTTTTTAGAATTTAATAGAAAACTGGCATTTTTAATAAAACACCTTGTATATTGAATCACGAATAAAAGAGATTTTAATGAGCCTCGGGAAAATGCCACATTTGGTATGTCTATCTCTTAAAGTTTTGGAAATATGGCCATCCAAATCTAAAAAAAAAAGATATAATGCCCATTTTATGTACAACACTAAACTAAGTGCTTATATCTTAAAACTGTAGAGATAATGGAAATTTAACATAATTTTTAGATTTGGATGGCCGTATTTTCAACACTATAAAAGATAGACATATCAAATGCGATATTTTTTAAAGCTCTTTTAAATATCTGCATATACAACGTGATTCAAAAATCGATCACCAATCTTAAGGGAGTGATTCTACTTAACAAAATAAGGATAGAGCTTCATATAATTTTTTTCCAAAATCATTTTTAAGTTTTTAATTGCGATATCTGTCAAAATAAAAAGTTATGATGTAAATAAATTTTAAGTTTTAGGTAAAGTGCCCTCTAGCGGTATTTAAAAAAAGTACTTTTTATCTTAAAATTTTAGAATCTGCAAAGCTCGATTTGTATGCTAAATATCAACTGGATTGGTTAAAAAATAAATGCAATATGGCGAAAAAACCAAAATAAAATTTGAACTTTGGACAGGTTTGCAACTCGAAAACGAATAACATTTTAAAAAAAATGATATGAAGCTCTACCCTTATTTTGACAAGTAGAATCATCCTCTTAAGTTTCTTGATCGATTTTGAATCACCTGTGCAATATGATGCAATATACAGGGTGTTTTATTTAAAAATGCTATTTTTTTATCAAAATTCTAAGGATGGTTATATTTCCGAAACTATTAAAACTTGGATATATTACATATAGAATTTTTTAAAAAGCTCCTTTATGGACCTTTTAAATAATGGTATAAAATGTAGGGCGTTTTATTGAAAAGAAGTACATTTTTTGCAATAAATCAAAAACCCGATGTTTAATTGTTGTTTGGTTGGCAGCACGTTAATCACCTAGAAAACTATTACAACTTCACTAATTTAACCGATTTCGTATCTCCCTCCAATATTAAAGCAATCGTGCCGACTTAAGATTGATCATCCTGTGTAGGCACATTAAAAACAAAAACAATATTTTCTATATTTTTAGATCCAAAGGCAGCAAGAGTGTGTTTTTAAAGAATACACAGCCTCTTTAAATATGTCCCCAAATCTTTTAATTTAAATTAAAAATTAATAATTATTTTCTAAAATGTTTAGCAACAGCATATTTAAAAAGAGTATACTGGGTTAGCAAAAAGTACCACATCTCTTTTAAACCTTTTATACCGCTTTAGTTAAATTCACGAAATTCGGTATCTCGTTCAGTCATGCCGGCCCCGGTGCCAAATTTCTTAGTCTGATCCTAGATGTAGTATAGTCATTGAAATTAAATAGGAAAAACCATAAAACCAAAAGTACAATATTCGCCACTCATTTTTATAAAAAAACCTTTTTATACCGCTTTGCTTTGTCCTACTATCAGCGCAAAAAGCAGCGACAAGTGAGGTAATACAATTTTGGAGTCAACGGGAACTTCAAAATTTTAAAAGTTTCTTTATTTGATGCCAACAACTTAAGTTTGGTTTATAACATAAAGCTATACATTTAGGCATACCTAAAAATCCCCATATATGATTTTTTTTTTAAACAGCTTTAGCAGTTGTACAAATATTTTAAGGGAGAGAAAGTACTTTTGCAAAAGGGTTCTTGGGTCATAGAAATTGAGAAATTTAGCAACAATTCCGTTATTTCTGTTAAATTTTAAATGGGCAAAACCTTTCAGATACCTAATTTTGTACATATAGTTTTAGCGGTTTTAAAGACATTTTAGAGTTGTGGTACATTTTACAAACTGTGTATGATATTATTTCTCTTTATTAGGATCAAGACTGAAAACTAGAAGAATTCAAATCCAAAGGACATGAAAATCAAATAGATAATGCCTTTTTGACCTAGAACTTAGGGAAGCCTACATTAAAGAGGATATTAAAATTGAAGATCCCAAAATAGAGTAAGCTTTTAAAATTGGTAGAGTAGAATTCAGTTATATACAGTGTGTTCCAAGAAAAGTGTTACAAAAGAACAAATGGACCGTCAATTTTGGAATTTTTAAACGTCCTTTTGGGAAAACTGGTCGCATGGTTTAAAACTGGTAAAAATTTTACTTTGATTAGTTACATATATGCAGGGCGAGTTATAACTAAAGATATGAAAATGACCAATAATAAAATACCTTTATTTTGAAAAAATAGGAGGAAATTGTATAAGTAAATGTTGTAGAGAATTAATTTTTATGTCAAAATTTAAAGTTAAAAAATATAGTAAAAAATATTTTTGTTAATTTTTTACATTATGTACTGACAGTTTTTAAAATACTTGGCCATAGGCAGCAAATTTAAAAATATTTAGAAGTATTAAATTTTCTTTGAAATGTTGCTGACTTTTGTCCATTGTTTAGGTTGTAATGAGTCATATAAAACATTGACAATTTAATTTTTTTTTCTCTCATGCCTTAACTTCAAATTTTGACATAAAATTCAATTCTCTACACCATTATTTATACAATTTTGTTCTATTTTTAAAAATAAAAAAGTAGGGCATTTTTCATATATTAAGTTATATCTCGCCCTGTATAATATCAATTGAATTGTAGTAAACCATAAATAACCTACATTAAGATCCGCAGTGGCAAGAAGCATTGTTCGGATTTACGACCGCGCGCAGTGGGTGGACGAACATGCGCGCTTAAAAGCCTTGGCAAAATACAAACACCGGCACCCCGTACCCTTCGTCCGCGGTCTGGACCGTAACGCTTATTAGCTACCGTACTTCGAACAGAAAACGCAGTGACGCGGTCAACAAATTCTTTCCTATAATGCGAATAGTTTGTTTGGGTCCGGGTGCGTTTACCCTCAACTGGCTTTGCGTACAAACCGGTTTTTTTCGCCCATGAAATGTAACCTTTTGTTTCGCGCAGGTTATAAAACTGGCAATCCATCGAGATCAGTGGAGCAAACATTCGTATTTATAAGTTTTGGACCATGCGACCAGTTTTCCCAAAATTTCGTTTAAAAAATCAAAAATTGTTGGTCCATTTGTCCTCCTGTAACACGCATCCTGGGACACACTGTACTATACAGATTGTAACTAAATAAGTGTAAAACATTTAAGGAGGTGATTCCTCATTGAAAAATATGAAAAAAGTTCCTATAAACATAGGTCCGAAAATGCATAGTTTCTAAGATACAGGGTGTCCAACATTTAGGTTCAACATTCACCTTCTTTAATCTCTCAGTTGACCTTCACTTTTTAATGTCATTAGATAGTCCTTAAAAAGTTAAGATAGGAAAGTAAAATTAATTTTGCTCTATCTTTAACTGTTTTTGCTCAGTAAATCGTCAAAATTCAAAAATTCCGTCCCAAGAAACATGCAATAAAGTGGTTTTTATTTTTTTCTCGAAAACGAAGCAAGATACAAAAAAATTTCAAGAGATAAAAAAGTTGTATTTTCAGTTGCTTATTCTAAAAAAAATAAAAAAGTTACAAAAAAGTCAGTGGCGTACATTTTTTACAATTATTTTCGATAAGATGTCCCGTGAGACGCCACTGGACTTAATAATTTTAATTTAATTATGCCTAACTTTGGCCCTTATTACTAGAAATAACACTGAAAAATTTCAAGAAAATCGGTTACAGGGTATTCAAGATAATTACAAAAACCTATTTTATTTAAAAAGTTTAACACCCTGTATCTTGGAAAGTATGCATTTTCGGACCCATGTTTATAGGAACTTTTTTCATATTTTTCAATGAGGAATCACCTTCTTAAATGTTTTACACTTATTTAGTTACACCCTGTATATACCGGTGACAACGAAATTACTATCCAGCAATTTATTTTCTTCAGTGCAACCGTACAGTTTTCAGATTTAGGGACATTATATTGTATTATCGGATGCCAATTTAAGATTTAATAGTATCTGTGTATTACTTCCGGTTTAACCGGAAGTGATATAAACTTGAATATTTTAAATGGAACACCCGGTATATTTTTAGAATTTGAATTCTACAGGTCATACCTGATATAAAACCTAAAATATATTCATAATCTAACTCTTTTGTTTTGGAGAAAATGGCGTTTGAAAATGTCCAAACAACTATCACATTATGCAGTTTTATGGGAAAACAAATGAACATCGCAAAAATTTAAAATAGTTAAAATAGTTCTTTTAAAAGACTCTACCCTTAGAGACTATTATAATACTAGTTCCTGTTTAACCGGAAGTGCTCTAAAATTTGAACTTTCAAGTATGATAACCCTGATAATTTTAATGGAACACCCTGTATATTTCCTAAGATTTAAATTATTTAAGCTATTCCTGATATAAAATCTTTGATATACCCATAACCTAACGTTTTTAGTTTTAGAGAAAACTGAGTTTAAAAAGGTCTAAACGACCTCACAATAGAGAGTTTCTTGGATATTTTTTTCCATAAAACTGCATAATGTGCTGTCGTTTGGACATTTTCAAACGCCATTTTCTCCAAAACCAAAAGAGTAAGGTTATGAATATATTTAAGGTTTTATATAAGGAATGACCTGTAGAATTCAAATTGTAAAAATATACAGGGTGTTCCATTTAAAATATCAAAGTTTTTATCACTTCCGGTTAAACCGGAAGCAATATACATATGCTATTATATTTAAAATTGGCATTCGATGATACAATATAATGTCCCTAAATTTAAAAACTATATGGTTGCACTAAAGAAAATAAATTGCTGGATAGCAATTTCGTTTGTCACCCGGTATACTTATATTAGTTTTTTAAACTTTAAAAACATATTTTTTTCTTTTTTAATGGCAATATTACATTTTATATTTCAATTTAAAAGCTGTTGTAAGCAAAAAAGTCATGATTTTACCAATTAAAATTAAAATTTAAAAAGCATTTGATTGCAGGACAAGTTTATAAAAACTATATTATTTTTGTTCAGGGCCAAGACTGAAAACTATGTGAATTTGACAAATATGAGAACGAAAACAACAATAGTCATTTTGATCAAGAGATTAATAATGTCAATATTAAAGAAGAGATCGAAATTGAAGATCATAAAATAAAGTAAGTATTGTATATAGGGTGTCCCAAAATAAGTAAACAATCTCTTAGATGTATACGTGTGTCCCGCTTTTCGTGAATACACCCTGATACCTCAATTATGAATAATGCGACTTTCTTCCAATTTTGGTGGTGATTGTATGTTAGAGAAATGAAGTATTTGGTATAGTAAAATTTTTATTCGTCATTGTTGTGAGGTCTTGGTGGGTAACAAAGACATGATTTTTTGGGAAAAGGATATTAGGGATTATTCTAAATAACCTTTTTTGTCAGATTTAGAGTTAACATGCCCAGAAACCCCTTAAATATATTAAAAGCTTTTTAACCTTTCCCAACACCACATACCCCCGTTAAATAAAAGATTTCACTCTACCAAATACTTACTTTTTGACTTTACGATTGGCGTACTGTGTTTGGGGATGTGGAAAAGTTTTTTTTTAGTAGAAATAATAATAATATAAAAAAAATGTCATATTTTTAAAATATGAATTGGTCTTTGGAGATGTTGATTTTAACTTTGACAAAAATAGTATTAAAATAAACCGTAATATCCTTTTCCTATTATATCAAGTCTTTTATACCCAACAAGACCGCACTCCAATGGCGAATAAAAGTTTTTACTAAATCAAGTACTTCATTTCTCTAACATACAATTACCACCAAAAATTGAAGAAAATCGCATTATTTATAAATAAGATATTAGGGGATTTTTATAAAAAGCGGGACACATTGTATAGAAACAGAATATATTTTTTAATTTTTAAAGCTCCTCTTTACAGAGATATCAGCCCCTAAAAACGCAGCTAAAAATATATATATTTTTAATAAACTTTATAGTATATGTTAAAAAGAAATATTTTTATAATAAATATTGTTCCAAAACACCTAGTATAAAAACACGTGTCTTCGTTTTTATACCTTTTATTAACAATCGAACGTAACTATGGTTACATAACCAACAAATCTTTACTTGTCATTCAGGAGTACTCAGCCGCTTTACCGCGTAGTTTCACAAGTGTCAAATGTGTTAAGTTAAGCCAATAGAATAGCTTTATTTTGACAGTTTTGATACGCCGCTTACTCAGCGGTAAAGCGGCTAAGTTTTCCTGAATGTACCCAAGTCTCGAAGTAAACAGCACAACGTTTGAAACTATACTACTTGAACGAAGGTTTCCGTCGCCCTTTTATAGCATGGTGGAAGAGTGAAAAATATCCTAGAATTTTGGAGAAATATCGCGAAAATTCCATAGTACAGGATGGCATAAAAGTTCTCAATGGATAATTCGGGCGTTTTCGGAAACCTTGAAAGTGATGCAAAAACCTTGGAAAAATTAAGTTAAATTATTTAAATAAATTAACAAACTAAACTAAAAGATCCTAATGCTCTAAAATTCTCTAACTTAAACACATTTTTAAAAGTCTGTGACAATATATATGATGAATATGAGTTAAAAGTCCTTAAAATGGTTTTCTTGTAAAACATTTGCATTATTTAGTTCGCTGGGAGCCGACTAACTGAAACACAATAGTGCTAATTAATTTTACACCCTGTATAATTTAAAAATGTTTTTGGATAGCTTCAGTTCTTAGCTTAAATGTATTTGTGTTTCTGATATCAATAAACTGAATTGTTTTGACAAAAACAACGTTTTTCTTAAATACTGTGTTATTGAATAATCTTGTCTGTCCGTTGGACATAAGTTCACTCAAATCTTTAGTATTTTTCAGCTTTAGTTATCAAAGACTATGAAAACTTTCACAATGCTACAATTTTGTTTTAAGGAAATGAAGAAATCCTTTCCATAAGTCTTTTAATGCCAATTGAAACTGAATAACCTAATGTTTTTAAATTTTACCTCTAAAAACAAAAACTTGTTATTGGCGAACACGCTTTAATTTAGCGACATCGAAAAGACAGCACTTACCTTTTTTAGCTAAGGGTTTAAGCTATCCAAAAATACTAATTTCATTCTTTTAATATCGGGGTGTAAAGATATTAAGCACTATTGTTTTAGGCTTATTCCGCCCCTGGCGAACTAATGATGTTTGACAAGAACAGCGGCGGATCTCCTATTAGGCTGAGTGGGCTGAAGCCTAGGGGCCCCCTAAAGAAGGAGGCCCTGCTAGGGGCACCAATGTGAAATAGACTCCGCACCGTACTAATGCACTCTTGCGCTAAGAAATAAGAGAATAAAAATAATTGCAGTATTTTAAAATATAAACCAGATATAAAATATCTGTAAACTGTAATTTAGTACTATACCACTTAGTTCCCTGTAAAATATTTCCGATTAATTCAGCTCCTCACACCGCGTCGCCGTTATTCTTCTTTGGCGTATGTCGCATCATATCATAGTAGAGATTGAGCTTAAGCGTAAGGCGTGCGAAGATGTAGGTTGGCAGCAATGGCAGCTGCGCGAAATGAGTACACAAGTTAAAGAAAGTTTTAGTGATGCGCATTAAAGAGTAAGAACAAAAATATATTCGGATGGAGAAAAAGGAAGAAATATTCTTACTGGTAGGGATAAGTTTCGTATAGAGGTATTTAATGTTTTATTGGATAAATTGGTGATCGAACTTGAAAAAGAAGTATTATATATAAGGATCTTGGAGATAAATTCAAATTTTTGATAAAATTGGGCAAAAAAGACTCAATTATTGAACCTGAATCAATGGAGTTCGTTATGTCATTATATAAAAATGATATTTGGGAAGAACTTTCTAGTGAATGCTGTCAGTTTCAACATTATTTAAATATGGTACATTTTACGCAAAAGGATTGTATTACCGCTTCCGAAATGTTGACGCTAATTTTTGAGAAAAACCTTATTGATATATTTCCAAATCTGTATACAATTCTAAAAATTTACTTAACAATACCAATAACAAGCTGCGAAGCAGAACGGTCGTTCTCAAAAATGGCCTATATAAAAAATAAATATAGGTCAACAATGACGGATGAAAGATTAAATAACCTTTCAATCCTATCAATTGAATCTGACATTACTAGGTCTATTTCATTATGACGATACAATTCGCGAATACGTAGCAGTTAAGAGCAGAAGAGAAAAGTTTTTTTGAATTTGTCATTTGCATATAATTACCTATAATTATAATAAGGTGTTAGTATAATTTTGTTTAAATATTTACATCCGCCGTTTTATTTATTTAAAAAAAATTAGCCTATTTTAGAAATTTAGAAAACTTATCCTCTTGGGAGCTTTGTAGGGGGGCCTCAAAACTGCAGTCAGCCTAGGGCCCCAAAAAACCACAATCCGCCACTGGACAAGAATAGTAAATGCAGTTTTACAATATATATGTTTACCATCACCCATTGTTTAATTATCTTGGCAACACCAATCAGATTTCGGTATTCCGTTGTTTTTATGGTAACAAACCTATGGTTAGTGGTATCCTTATATTGTAGAAGTGGCCGTTAAAGTCATAACTTATATTTATCATATTAAAAGTATTTCATTATACCAAGTACTATTAAAGCAAAGAATACTAATCCATAGAATCTCACAAGTGAGATTTCAGCGTACCCTAAAAATTTTTTGTACCTACCGAGACCAACAGATGGCGAAAGTAGTACGATGTCGCTTTGCTAATACGATTACCTTCAGAAATTGATAGCAGTCGCTGACGAGCAGTCGGCCCGATCAGTTAGAGTGAGGATATACGCAAAATTTAATAAAAATAAAATCCCCGATAAATGGACCCAGTATCCATAAGATTATTAAATTTATTATTTCAGAATAGGATATATCAATGAGTTTTTACCACACATCGTAAGCGACATTCGCCAATTTTACGGGAAACGATTTTTCTTCCCATAGCGTTATTTTTAAAGAAAAACCGAGATCTGAATGTTTTTATTTTAGATTTCTTCCTAATTTGAATTACAAAACAAACATATTTAACATTTAATGTCAAAATTTTCAGAATCTCCTAAAAAAGCTAAAAATTTTAAAATTCTAAACCTAAATAATAGGTAATTTTTAATTTTTTTATTTTAATTTAATTTATCTTGACAACGGTGGCAGACTTGCCAACCAAAACGTCGATTTTTAGTTCTCTATTTACTTGCTTTATTTTTTTGTTTTTTTTGGTACTATTAATTTATTTTTGGCGTGAACCCAAATAACTACCATTAATTAAATGAACCGCCAAACCAATATAGAAACATATCTTCATCTGAAATAAAGCCAATGAAAACAAAACGTTTCCCGTAAAACTGACGAATGTCGCCTACAATGGTTTGTCAAAACCCCACGTCAGTCAGTTCTTTTCGGACAAGCGACTGAAGAGCACCTTGGCTTTTATTGCTAAACCGAATTGTGACAATCTTTAAGTTTTTGAAAACGTTTCTTTTTGAACTCTGTAAATTAATTAGAAGTTAACTGTTTTATTTTGTTTTGAATTTCTTTTTGAGTTGCTGTATTTTCTTTGTTGTAAATAATAAATAAGTTAAGTGTAAATAAATATTAGGTTTTAAGAAAAGTAAATTAAACATTAGTTTAAGCTCGGAAGAGCGACTCAACTTTGGCCCTTCAGGCAAAAAGACGCGAAACTAGCATTAAAGCAAAGGTGTTGGAAAAAGTGGGGTTGTAGGGCAGTTTAACATCTAGTAGCATTTTGTAAATCTTTATTCTTGTAAACCGAAACTTAAAATTAAAATAAAAAATCCAAAAAAATCGAAGCAAAAACCGTTTTCTTTAAAAATAATGGAAACCTTTACAACCTCACTTTCTTTTCAGGACGCTGGTCCGAAAAGGGACTCACCGGTCCTCGGCATTGCGGCACCTTACGGAAGCTGCTCTGCCGAGGCACCTGCCGTTCCGGCACCCCCAGTAACATTAGAAAAACCACCACCCAGGGACGACCAGCACTGGCCAGGAAGGCAAAGGCAAAACCCTAAAAGGCGGGAACAGCGGAAAAAGCAAAGGGCTAAGGGTGCCGTTCAGCCTTTGCCTATTCTGGACGGGGCTGGCCGCTCCTGTTATTTCACTGCGGAAGGTGCTAGGGCCTTCCGCGCCGGAACGCTCAACAAAACTGGGGCGAAAATAGCAGGGTCGGGGAAGGGTATTTTTAACACCCCATTAGAAATCGGGAATCCAAATGCAAGGGCCAAAACTTATGCCAGGGCTCAGGGGGTTCGTCCCCTAACCGCCCACACAAAAACCGCCCGTCTAACACGTCAGCATTTTCCAGGAAAAAGGAAAATGAAGCGCCGTGCGCTAAGAAGTCGCGCGTGATACAGCGTATCTTTGGAAGGGGTTTTGCGGGGATGCCGACGCGCTGCGGGGGTCAACGGGGGTGGGTTTGATAGGGGAAGAGGTCTTCTGTCGGGCAGCACCGCCCACCGACCTTGCGTCGTGGAAAACATCAACCCAGGGCGAGGAAACTGGGGATGAATTGGGCTTTGACGTGCCCACTCGTGACGTCGTCCCGCTCGGCGACTCGTCCAATTTCGATCTGGGCGGGGGTAGCCGCGAAGGCGAAATTTTTGATTGTAATTACGTTACTGATTTTACTCTGCCAGCCGCATTTAAACATAATGCATTAAAGACTCTTGAGGAGCGTCGTGCTGAGCGCGATAGGGCGAAGCGGGCGGCGTTTCGGGGTGGTGACGGGACAAGGGCGCCCATCAGCATTGAAAAACGCGAGGAGTTACGAACGCGGGCGCGAAACGGGATGCTCACGGGGCCATCGAGCGTCAAACGCGTCGGAATAGATAAAATAAACCCTGGGATGGAGCTAGCCGAGGGCACGGTGGGAAGCGGGTTAGACCGCCCAATTCTGAAATCATAAATTTAATAATTTTATGGATACTACCATTTATCGGGGATTTTATTTTTTGCGTATATCCTCATTCTAACTGATCGGGCCGACTGCTCGTCAGCAACTGCTATCAATTTCTGATGGTAATCGTATTAGCAAAGCGACATCGTACTACTTTCGCCATCTGATGGTCGCGGTAGGTACAAAAAATTTTAGGGTACGCTGAAATCTCACTTGTGGGGTTCTATGGATTGGTATTCTTTGATTAAAGTTATTCAAGAAAAACCAAGTTTTTGTGGCGTTCTTTAATCTCTGTAAAGGTAGAATTCAAAAAATATATCTACTTATAGGAGCTTGTCAGATTGTTTTTATGTATTCTATATGAATGTGGAAGGTTGCCCGTCAGTGCACCAAATTTCAGCTTTACCATCACAAAATTATTTTTTAATTCTAGACTTGAGATAGTTAAAGACGATACAGAGGCTAAACATAAACACGAAGGACCCCCAAACACCGAAACAACCAAATCTATAGTAAAATGCAAGTTTTGTAGTTATGAAACTCCTTTTCAGAGCAGTTTTAAAAAACATTTATCCCTACACGAAGACCCAAGTAAAATAAGACTCTATTTTTGTACCAAATGTAATTATAGAACAAGGCAAAAATGTCACCTTAAGAGACACGATTTGGTTCATACAAGTTTAAGTCAACTAGAACTATTTACATGTAAATTATGTGGTTTTAAGACAAAGCAAAAATGTACCCTAAAACGGCATATAAGTAATGTGCATACTAAGGAAATGAAAAAGAAACATAAGAAAAGATATATTTCTCCCAATGGTAATACCGAACAGTTGTTTTGCAGTAAATGTTCATATACAACGTTTAAGAGAGGATTGTTGTTGGCACATTTAGACAAGCACAAAGATGCGAATAATTTAACCAATATATACATTTGTGATATATGCTCATTTTCTACAAAGTACAGGAGAAACTTGAGAATGCATTTGGATACGCATAAAGATTCACAAAAGCTTCAAACGTATGAATGCAAATTATGTAAATTTAAAACAAGAATAGGATATTGTCTAAAAAGACATCTTCTGTCAAAAAACATTTGAAAGCTGCTGGTCAGCTAGAACAATATGTTCCTCGTCCTAATAAATTGTGATGTTTAGAAATATAAAGGGTAGAATTATTGGGGGTAATTACACAAGTGCATCAAAATTATCAATAATTTTGCTTGAAAGCGTTTTGCCTAAAAACTACTTGAGTTCATTTTCATATTCCTCCTTTGGAGTCGGGCTCTTTCGCCAAAATGTGAAAATGAACGAGAGTAGTTTTTAAAAGGCAATACACTTGAAAGCTAAATTATTTGAGTATTTTAACGAACAAGTGTGATTTAGGGAGAAAATAACTCGAAGAAAGTGAAACTATTAAATAAAGAAATAATAATTTTCTAAACAATTTTTTTTAACAATACAACAAAACCCAATCTTAAAAAACTAATAACATGACAGTGCAATTATCGATTTCTACTATGCAGTTATCGCTGTAATCAAATGATAATTGTCGAGTAGACAAATGGGTGAGTGTAATTGAAGACTTCGGTGCAAAGACCAGCTAAGTCACATTATAAAAAAATTTGGGAAATTAAAAATAAAACTTCTGGACTTGCCCGATTTATGCTACTAATACTTGACAAAGCAAGTGAAATCCAATGCTATTTTACAAAGAATGCATTATACTTACCTAAGTTTAGTACCAGACCATTCGCAATGATATTGTGAACACCTAGTATAAAAAAGTATACATTTTGGGAATTTTAAAAATATACAATTTTTGGGAATTTTAAAATAAGTATACATTTTAACTAGGTTACTTAACATCTGGGAATTTTGCTAAATAAAGATATACGTGAGGTGTCAAGGTTTTTAAAGTTTAAATTAAACAATTTTCTAGGTTACTCTTATAATAATAAAATAAACACATTAAACAAACTGGGTCGCGTAGAAATGCAAAACAAACACTGGAAAATTTAATATTTAAAAAGAGAAATAAATTAGAAAAATATTAGATAAGAAGTAGGTAAAGAGAAGTCAAGTATAAAGTTAAAGTTGTAGTTAAGCCTCCGTACGGGCTACCCCTAGTGGGGTTATGCCCTTACTAAATTTAGTTAGTCAAATATGTAAAGTTGGTTTTTAAAAAATGCAAAGTTAGTTTTGATGGTCCACCGGTCTCATTGTCCCAAGAAGATAGTTCCATATGGTCGATTTGTCCAAGTGCCGTCAAGTGGCCCTATGTATATTTCAAAATATATACGTCACAATATAAATATTTAGAATATTTGAAAAAGCAATTTTTATAAAAATTAGACTTTTGGTGTTTGCACCGAGGTCTTTAATTATCAACAAAAATAAATATGTTAATAAAAAACGTGTTTAATAAAAAATATTTAAATGAGTACTGGAACTTTCTTTTTAGTTAAGCTATTTTTTGTTCCTTAAAAACATTTATCCCCTGTATTGTGATGACTTGTTGACAGAGCTGTTGATATTGATCCAATGAAAACTCCCACTGAATGCAAGAACAAGAATACCGGGTGGTGTGGTATGTAAATTTTAAGGGGGTTAATTATTGGCTCCCCTGTACATTTTACAAAAAAGTGTAAGATAACTCTTTGAAGAGACGAATATAACAAACCCTCGTGCCAAGTTAAAAAAATATAAGCAAAGTTAAAAAAAATATAAGCAAATCTTGAATTACAATAATAATAATAATAATAATATTAAATGTCTGGCCATCAGGACAATGTCTGGCATTGTTTCTGGTTCTACCGAACACGAAGAATCCAAGCAAGACGGTACAGCCAGCGAGCTTTAAGGGGTTGCGGGTACCAACAGCAACCTACAATAGGCCTTAAATCGGTTTGGTAGCCTATGTAATACCGGTAACCGCCGAGGCTCTGTGGGCGACATCCCGCTGGGCCGCGGATATCTCGCATTGTCCCTAGAAGCAATGTTAGCTCCCAATAATCCACCCCGTTCGGATAGGGGTACAGGGCAGGTTGGAGGAGCAACTGGACGGACGCCATTAAACGAACCTGGCAATGGACATGGACGCCTCACGTGGACGGACGAACTTAGGGACGATCTGATGGATGCATATGCCCTCAGCGAACCTACCATTCGGGGCTACATGGCACGGATGCACGCCACATGGTGCGCTAAACACCCAGAACTAAAGCATCTTTCCCAACAACGTCTGAGAGACTATGTAGCTTACCTTAACCGCTTTGAATATGTCAGAACACCAAGACAACACCTCACCCAATACCAGCTACAAGGCTTTTACTAGAATTTTGTATTCTAGAATATTGAGCGCAATAGATCCTATTCTCTCTGATATAGGGATGCAGCGAGGAGCAAAAAGAGGAATCAATGGTTGCAACGAAAATCTCTTAATCGATAGATGCATCACACAAGACTCAATCCAATACAAACGCAACCTTAGTATGGCATGGATTGATTACAAAAAAGCTTTTGACACAACATCTCATGAATTAATACTGCATCTGCTTAAAGATCTCAAAGTTCCTCCTAACCTAATTTGTTGCATCGAACAGCTGATGCAGTTCTGAAAATATAAATTCTCCATAACATCTGGAGCACAAAAATTATTACTGATCCCATTAGATTTAAACGGGGCTAATTTCAGGGCGACTCACTAAGTCCTTTATTGTTTTGTATATCGCTGCTTCCTGTGTCCGTGTCCCTTTGGAAGACTTGGGGGTATTGCTGTGGACCACCTGGAAGGAGGGAGCGTAAGGTAACCCCATCTGTTTTATATGGATGACCTGAAACTCAATGCAACTAGTGAGCGAGACCTATAACAGTCTCTTAAAGTGGTTCACGAATATACCAAAGATGTTGGCATGGAGTTCGGACTTGACAAATGTGCATTACTTAGGCTGGTGAAGGACCGATATGGTAACGATTTAGAGGCTTATTAACTTGCTGACAGCGCGATTCTCCACCCGCTACGAAACAACGAAACGTATCGATATTTAGGTATCGACCAAAATCGTACTCAAGATGTTAAAGCTGTAAAGATCGAGCTAAGAAGCAATTACAGACAACGCTTAGGGAAAATATGGAAGTCTGAACTATCTGGATTGAATAAGGTTACCGCAACTAACATGCTAGCAGTTCCTGTACTGCTTTATTCGTTTGGAGTAGTTTAGGGGACGCGAGAAGAGTTGCGTGAACTGGACGTTAGCACACGATGCATCTTTAGCGCAGCATCCATTCCCGCATTAGGCTCTCGCATTTACCTCCCACACTATCAGGGAGGTCGCGGACTTTTAAGCTTGGAGTGTATGCATGATGGTTTGGTTTTGAGTCATGCTTGTCAGGTTGCCAAAAGCACGTATCCACTGCTGCAGTTAGTAAGACAACCTGAGATGGCCAATGTTGGAGCATTTTTATTTAAACAGACAGCAGCCACCAGCAAACAATTTGTTATAACGCTGTCATTGATTTTTTGACAGTTTTCCTTATTTAACTGACAACATTCATTTTACCGGTGCCTGTGCCTGTATAGGGTGGTTTTTTTGTTTGGTATTATAGGGTACCGACTAAACGGTAAGAGATACAAAAAAACTAAGATATAGTCGGAATCGCTCTCATAATAGGATTTTGATCATTCCTATATAAGTTCTATTGCGTTAAAATGGCAGTGGTACGTCGGCAATCGTAGAACTTCATGACCGCATTCACGCACTATCTGATTAACTGCATAAACGTCCGTTTTTTCAGTGATTTTGCCATTGAAAGAAGTTCGAATTTTATCAAATTATTAAATGGTAAGGGATTTTGATTTTCGTTGATTAACCAATCATAAATTTCCCTTTTTGACCAACTTGCATTTGGTTGTTTATTTACAATTCTTGAATGGTATGGAGCATTGTCCAATATAATTAAAGAAGGCTCTTGTAAATTTGGTAATAACTGTTCTTTGACCCATTTTTTAAACAATTCGCAATGAATATTGTCATGATATTCCAAAGTTTTAGATTTTAAAGATAAAATTAAACTAGCACCTAAAACAAATTCCGTTGAAGACCCGGCATGTAGGACAATAAATTGTTTTTCCTGGCCACATCCTTTTTCTTACTTTCATTTTCATAGTTTTACTTAAATCTTTAGTCTTTGGCTTCTTTCGTTTGCATCTTTTTCTATTTTGGGAATACGATTGTTCTTTGTTTCATGTACCACTTTTTGCACCATTCTTAAAGTAATTCCAAGTGCTTTAGCTACTTCTTCTTTTATATTTATAGGTACCTAATCCTTTATTTGCTTTTTCGTTCTCGAAATAATTTACAAGATTTAATACCATTTTTTTTTGGTTTAGGGATGAAAAAATCCACAGAAAGGTATTTTTTCTTCATATTTTAAAATTTAATCTATTAAACTGACGTTAAATGTCATCCATCAAAATCAGGCATTCTTTTATTATAATGATTGTTATAAAGCCACTGAGATTTATTATTGTATTTTTTTTGGACGTTAACCTTGCATATACCTGTTTCATTTATCTAACCCGTTATTTTTAGAAGGTGTTATTAAACAATATTAAAAGAAAAGTAACTGCAAAAGTTTGTCGTTGATTAATTGATACAAATCTTAGCAAAAATGTATTAAATTAATTTTTAAAATACTTTGAAACAAGCATGTAATTAATAAAATTAAGTATACAGGATGCTCCAAATAATTTGTACCAATTATCTATCTACTAATGATTTGTTTAAAATTGTGTTTGATTATAATATGCAAATTATGCAATTTAATTTATATAGATATATTGTCTCTCATATTTAAAGTAATCTCTCTCAGTTGCCAAAATTATTAGGAATGTCTTATATATTTTTCCTACGACCACATGTGAAAATAGTAAATAGCACACTGTTTTCATGCATAGAAAATGCCTTATTACTATAACACTAGGGTTGCAAAGTATAATATAAAGCTGTCATCGCTGTCATTGTTATTTAAAGAAAATTTGGAGTTAACAGGCTGTTAATGGGATTTATATTGAAAAAGCCATGCAATATTTTTTTAATGAGGACCTTTATAAATTCTTAAATGATAAAAAGCGACTAGGTAGGTGATTTTTGATATAAAAATATTGTTAAACAGTGTAATATATACGAAGTAAGTAAAAGTATATATCACCCTAGTGATGCAAAGTTTTCAATTGTTTTCTTATTTTTTCCGTGAAGACAAACAACTTTTATTGTTTTTTTGGTGAATAACTTGTGGTCGTAGGAAAAATAGTGTACATTACTTGTGTGAAAATCACTTTCTTACGCGTGGGTTTGTCGCACTCGGCTGACGCCTCGTGCAACAATATTCCCACTCGTGTGAAATAAGTCATTTTCCACCCTTGTAATGTAATATACTATTAAACTACCCTATACAGTACATTTCTTTAATGTCCCCCTCCTCCTTTTATTTTTTGACGGGAATAGTTTAAAAAATGTAAACTTAGGGATCTGAAATTAATGCATAAATACTAAATTTTAGAGTGAAATTGAAATGAAAATTTCGCCTAACAGTTATCTTGGAATTTTTATCTGTCAATTTTGCTCTTAAATATAGCATATACAGATGCATTAATAACATATCCCAAAGTTTTATTTTTTTAAATAGATCTGTTTAAAAATTAAAGGGGGCGATATAAAATAAATGCACTTTAAAAAAATATAACGTCAGTGTAACGTCTTTTGCCTAAATTTGAAGACGTCAATTTGTCGTCATCTTAGAGACGTCATTATGACGTCGTTAACGGGACGTCTTTTGTCTGTGACTTGGGTAGGTCATTTTAACGTCATTTTGTTGTCATATTATGACGTCTTTGCTGACCAAAAATGACTGAAATGAGACGTCAATATAACGTCAGATTGCTGCTTGGGCGTTTTAGCCTAATCATGACACTCTAGATTTAACTTTAAAAAAACTATTTTTTTAACGCAGAAGTGTCAGAAAACGACATATGGGGTATACAATGTATTCAGAATGTTGTATTCTTTTGAAATATGATAAAATTTACCGGTGGTTCCATTTAAAATTTGAAAGTAGCAACCATTCAAGATCAATCAATCCATAATTATGTCAAATATCAGGAACCACCTGTGAGAGACACCGGTACATGGCAATTAGAAACAATAAAATAAATAATAATAAGTTTAAAAGTTGTAGAACACAAAATTCTTTACAAATTTGATTCTAAACATTTTTTGTTATACCAACGGATCGATAATAGAGGGCGCAGTGTGTAAAGCACTTTAGTTTTGTACATACCTTAGCACGCAATCAATCGTAATATTTAGCAAGTACTTAAGTAAAAAGATGACATATTAGACTAAAAATCACGATTGATTACGTGCTAAGGTATGTACATACAGTAAAGTGCTTTACACTGCGCCCTATTATCGGATCCGTTGGTATGACAAAAATGCTCAAAATCAAATTTGTAAAGAATTGTGATTTCTACAACTTTTGTAATAAATATAAATGCAATTTAAAGTAAAGGAAACGAGATATTCACCAAAAAAAAACTTTTTTTTACATTTGACCTGTCATATTTCGAGTTCCTTACACGATATCATGGGAATTTTTAAAAGAGTATTTTTTGCACCAAAATTAAGGTATGTACAGATATTTAGCTTATTCCGTGAGATTCCGAGGTAAAACTTTAAGTTAATTGTGCTATGCCGGAAGGAAGGGAAACAAAATCCAGTAAACATCTTGGATCACGCAACACATATAGAAATTTTTTAAAAACATTCAATTTACTAAAATGTGTAAGTTTAAATTTTAATGTTATATAACTTAGTGTATTTCTTGTTATTAAATAATTAATAATAAAAAAATAATAAAAATATTATTTAAAAAAATGTTTTCTTTTGTTTTTCTTGTAGCCTAAAGATACGTAATTTAGTGGTTTTTATTTTTTTCTCGAAAACACAAAAAAAAATATTGGACAAAAAACATGTTTTTACCTGCTTAGTCGAACTAAAATATAAAGGTTTCACAAAAAACAATGACGTACATTTTATTTGTTTATAAGGTCTACAATATAAAGAAAAAAATAATAAAATAAAGGAAAAAAATCTTTACAAATTAATTAATACTTACAACTAAATGTATTTTTTGAGAAATTGGTGAATTTAACAAATATAGAGATGATTTACATAACGAAAAACAATTTTTTATAAATGGTTTCATTTATTTATTTTTATTTTTAATTTATATTAATATCTATAAACGTTATTAAAAATATGTATACCTGGATGAATTTTGATTCACCACTTTTAAATCCTTACAAAATTAAAAATAAACAAAAGCATATAATTTATTTTGTTATCTAATAAATAATTGATATTCTTAGGCCTTGGCCCAGGATACTAAGCGGCCAGCATAGAGCGGAAAAATGTAAGAGCGCTGTCTTCGATCTTTATGCAAGGATAAAAAGCTTCTTTTTAAATCAGCGGGCTGCAATATTCCTGAGCGAAAAGCCCGGCCGCTGGCCGCTCGAAACAAACAAAAACTATCCGCGGAGTGTTTCTAATGTATATCAACTGGTTTAAAGACGCTGTTTACCACAAAATAATGTAGTCACTACCGGCAACATAAAGAGATTAAATACTTTTCGCTCGACGCTTACGCTCGTTATCGTAGCCGGGGCCTAAACCGACAAAAATGCTGTTAACGAACTCTTGTTTTGTCCTGATATGTGTCAATCTCAATGCTGGTTCTTGTCCGACGATCTTTCGCTTTTAGTTATATTACATACAGGGTGTACCATAATTAGTCCTTTGCTATGAGAAATCTTCTCCTCTGTAAAAAAAATTAGAGTATTTTAAATTACAATGGTAAAATATTGAAACACCAAAAAATATTGATTTAATTTAAAAAAATAATAATTTTCGATTTTCCCAACAAAAGTTTATTAATTTATAAAATAATATATTTCAGAATTACCATACTAATTGTTTGTAGTTAAATAATTTAAAATTAACAACATCCATATTCCTGTCTATTTTAAATGGAAAGGTATGTTTTCTTAATATTATTTTAAAACTCTAGAGGAACTAAAACGACTTGTGAGCCAGCGACAGATTTTGTGATATGGGCATATTGGAAATGCTAAGACATGCGAAGGTTAAAATGGAAACAAAGTATGGTTTAACGTGCCTAATAATATGCTGTTTAGAAAGTTTATAAAATTCCGAGTATTTCCGGAGATATTCTAAAAAAAACCGAAAAATTAGAAACTGGTTTTATTTATTTCCTACTGTTATTTAAAATCTGATTTTAAAATAAATTGTACTTTAGTGTTGCCACTTTTTCTGCTTTATCCAATGGTGATATTTTATTTGCTCTGTGACGTTTCGTTTTCGTAGGATCATCATCAACTTTATTTTTTAAATATGGTCCTGATATTCTAATATCAAAATTAAAAATCCGATTTTAATACCAATTGAATGATATATCACACATTGAGTTTTCATTCGAATATGGACCTGTATTTTTAGAAAATCGGGAAAAATAATTAATTCTATATTTTAAGTTAATAAATTACTTTAATAAACTAAGCAAAATTTAACGAAAACACCCTATCATTGCTAAGTTACATTTTCTTAATACAGTCCTGATATTTTAATATCGAAATTTTAAAACTAATATTATTTTAAATTCACTTTATGGTTTAACCGTATTAAGAACCTGTATTTTTTAGAATTTGGTAAAAAATAGTAAGCTCTACATTTTAAACTAAT
The DNA here is from genome assembly GCA_014170235.1 of Listronotus bonariensis. Classification (NCBI taxonomy): domain Eukaryota; kingdom Metazoa; phylum Arthropoda; class Insecta; order Coleoptera; family Curculionidae; genus Listronotus; species Listronotus bonariensis. The sequence continues at coordinate 43,463 of JACEGR010006635.1, forward strand.
AAAATATTTTAGTTTTTTTTTAAATTAAAATTGTCCCACTAAACGAAATTTGTTTAAATAAAAATAAAATATACAGGGTGTTCCATTGGGAAAACGTTAAATTTAGGTCCTATAAGTATGTAACCATATCCCGTATAGTTTGAAAATAGTAAATTATTTAAATTATGAGAAAACTTTTATATAAAATAATTTTAAGGATCCTTTAAACTAAAAAAATAAAAAGTTATTTCAAGATTGGCATTGTAATTATCTTTCTTCGTATCTAATGAAAATTTTGTTCCAGTTTTATCCAAAAAGAGCACATGACGCCTATATTACTTTTTTCATAGCACTAACAATTATTTAAAAAGATACACTATAAAAATATAGAAAACAAGACACCATGTACTTAATATACATACATACATACATATACATAATTAAACAAACTAAAATTACCTCAATCTCTTCTATTTCCTTAAAATTAACATAACGTAATGAATTAAGGACAACAGAACTATACTGACTTTCAACGAAATCTAGTAGTTCTTTTGGTATATTAGCCACACCTCCATAACTATAAGTACAGTAGTCCAACGCTCTGTATCCGTGTATGTCCCGTTCAAGTAAGGCTTGATTTAGAGCTCCGTTACTGTTTTTAACTATATTTAGCAAATAAACCATTGTCTTGTTATTAAGGCTTATAGGAAACTGTAATGAAAAATATTGCTCCTATAATTATCGATTTTAAGTACAAGTTCGTTGCGAATTTCTTTACTAAAATGGTCGTCGACAAAATCCAGAAATATTTTAAGTATGAGTGGTTCATTATACTTAGTAACAGAATAGTGCAAGACAGTTTGCTTGTTCTTGTCTGTTTTTAAAAGAGTTTCATGTAGTAATTCTTTATTGTTGTTATATAGTATGTTTAATAAATAAGTAAGTAATTCTTCTCTGTTACACTCATCATCGTCCTCTCCGCAAGCCATGTGCAGAATAGTCCATTTTGCGTTCATTAACCATGTATAAAAATTATATTTAACATTTCTGGACAACAGTTTGATTTGACGAATTCTATAGAGGATGTAGAAATTGATTTAGAAATGAATAAAGTATGATCGTGACCTAAAAAACAAGTATACTGTAATTCGTCGTCATCATCGTCCGTTTTTAGGAAAAAATTTCAAAGCTTTTAGCTTGATCCTTAACCGATTCTAATATCTGAACAACAATATCATAACAACTGAACATGCAGGCATAGGACAGTATGTTAAATCCAAAAGTGTCAACTCGGAGATATGTTTCCCAAAAAAATTAAAATCATAATTACGTTGAACAAACTTTAGTAGTGATTTAGCCTTTTCCGTGTTAGACCTAGATAGAAATACGCGTCCTATAACGTAGTAGCATACGTTTTGCTCTACTTTACCTCTTTTCACTAAAAGATTTTTCATAAGGTCTTCACTGGAAGCCTTAATTGCCTCCAGTAAACTAAGTTTTGTGCAGGTTGTGTGTTCACAATAGTAATGCAATAAAGTATGGTTACTGTTATCCTCATAACATAAAAGCTGGGTAAGTATTTCAAGACCACAGTTCTCCTTAATAAAATAAATTAACTCTGGTGTTGCTAGCCAAAATCCATATTTCGTCGTTTCCAACAAAATTTTGTTAAATGTTTTAAGGGAAACACTTTTCTTTATTGCCCAAAATAATTCTATAGGAACATATCTGTATTCGGCAAAATGTAAAATATGATTTAGTATGTTTCCATATGTATCGGAATTATACAAAAAAGCTTCTTCAAATGAACCTATATTTGAGTTTTTAAGGTAACTTATCATTAAATTTAAATTGTTTTCTCTCACCATGCCTCTTAGTTGAATAAAAATATCTTTACTCTTAATGTGTACTTGAATATTTGGTGTAACACGTATTCTTTTCACGAATTGCTTGCTATGGTTTAAAAATGTTCTTACTAATTGAAAATTATAGTCAGAAAAAACCTTTTCAAAAACTAGTTTTTGAATATCTAGAAGCTCAAAATTTTCTGTTAAATATTCACTTAAAAATATTCAGCAAAGCTTCGATGGACAAACTGAAGCTCATTCCCGTAGACTACAAGTAGTCCAGCCCTTGTTAACTTTATTAACTCGATTCCTTGAAGGAATTTAACACATGCGGGAATCTTCTCGATGATTTTCCTTAAATGTTCAGGAATCAAAATTTTACAAGCAACAATTTGGTGCCAGATTCTTAAGATTTTTAAATTATCATTAAGATTATCCCGACTTATTACCGAATTACCGGCAGCCCCTTTTTCTTCACAATAAATGTCAAACTTAATATTAATAAATTCTTTAAATAAGGAAGCCCAATCAATATCTTCTAAATCAGTCAAACTACTAGAAACTATAATTTTCTGAAAAATTACTTCGGCTACCATTTTTAGTTGTAAAGGACTATCAGTAAAAGTGTCCATGGTGTCACTTAATTCTTTAATTTTTTCAAGACTTTATATTTTAAATCCGCGGGTTTTACTGTTATATGCACTTTTTGTGAATTATCCGTTTTTCGTATTATTTCTGGCAAAGGAGTATTAAACTTTGTTTTATATATATACTCCCAAAATTTTATTATAAAAGTTTCTTTTTCTGACTCATCTAGCGCATTAAAAAACATAGCGGGTGATCCAAGAGCCTTTTCAAGATCGAATTCTTCATGGACACGTGTTGTAATCCATATTTGCGTCACTCTTGAGTTTTTAAGCGCCTTTAAGAGATTAAGAGTATTTTCCTTAAATGTTGGACTAATTTCATCAAAGCCATCAAACAAAAGAATAATTTTAGGAAATTTACCGTCTTTGGCACTGCTTAAACTTTCTATAAGTATTTGTTTTGTAAAATTTTTCATTTTCAGAGTAGCAAATATCTGCAATAAATTTGATAGCTGCTTCAGTGTCACTTTTGGTAAATTCTTTTAGAGATTTCGTACTTTGTGGATATGCATAAGACATCAAACTAATGTGTAATACCCACATGTCGCACCCTATTTCCTTAAGTTTTTTTGCAACATTGGTCAAAAAGTGGTTTTTCCAAATCCTGGACCATTAGCAATAATCATGACTTTATTTTCCAAAATTCTTTTATTGCGCAAATCATCCTCGCAAAAAGAAATTTTTGGTATTCCCAATTTACTGTTAAATACCTTTTTTAAATAAAACCTATCTTTTTATATTCAATCCAACAACAGTTTGGCTTTGAGTTGCACAACAATAAAACGTCAAAAAAGAAATTGTTTTACATATACAATTCCATTATTAGTGGGCGTCCTGTCATAACTTATCATAATTTCATATTTTAAATTAAATTTCCGTAGCTCTTCTTGTTTTGCTCCTGTTATAAAAAATAAATATTTTTTTAACAGCTCCTCATCTTGAAGAATGGATGGTGATACTTCTTTTACAAGCAATATTCTTGGTATGTAGTAATCTTCAATAAAATCTGATTTTATATTTTCTCCAATTTCAACACGTTCTTCAAGAAGCAATTTTGTTTCATCTGTGCCTATTATATGTGCAGCGGACACTACATCAATTAGTTGGTTTAACCCTACTCTTTTCCCTTGAAATACAATTTCTTTTTCCAACAATTTTTTCTGTGAGCTTTCCTCGAAATGTTTAAAGGATAAATATGTATCGTCAAACTTTACATGTTTACCAGAAATTAATTCTAAAACATCATTTTCCTGGCCAACTATTACAACTTGTTTCGTTTCGTTAGGTACATAAGAATCCAAAATTTCTTTGTTTCTTTTGTTTATTTTTGTTTCACATGGACAGTAAATCACTAGCCATTTAAAGGATGAATATTTTAAAAAAATGTCAAGAATTTTTTGTTGTCTGTTTAATTCATCTGCGTCAACAAAAATCACTTCATCAGGTTTTAATTCAAATTTTTCAAAAATTTGCAGAATTTTTATTGTGCTTAAAAGAGGATTTATTGTTGTTATTATAAATCCTGATACGTCATTTGTTATACTTAAGCAAGTTTGTAAGTCCAAAGTATTTTTAAATCTAAGGTCATAATTTCTTAGCTTATCGATAAAAAATCTTGAATGTCCTGCAATAAACAAAGATTCAATCATATTATTAAATGAATCCAAAAACTTTTCCTTGTCCTTACTTGTAAGGTACTTGTTTTTTGAATTTTTAAATCTTTGAAACCATTGATTAACTTGATCTCGTAGATAAGAAACAGCCAGTTCAGTACTTTTTACAGCAAGACATTTTTCTAAATTATTTTTAATATTATTATTAATTTCATCATTAGTGTATTGAATTACAATTCTAAAGCTGGATATAAAAGCATTTAAATCTGAATCCTTCTCGGTACCAAATTGCAATTTAAGTTTTTTAAAATCTTCTTCTCTTAATTTATACTTCTCTGGTTTTGGATCTTGATTTTTCGTGTTTCTGTATGAATTTCCTAATATTGGATCTTCATCAATATCGATCCATTCAAACCATTTTTTAATGTCTTTATGAAATGTAGCGTTTGTACAAATTATAAATTCTCCACAATCAGCATCTTTAAAAAAGTTGTTATTTTTAATTTTGCAAAAGGAATTAAAGTATTTTTTTAATCGAAATGGCAGTTTATCATCTTTTTTGTTGAACTTTTCTCTGTTATGTCAAAAAGATCACTTTCTCTTAACCCATATTTTGCATCAAGTTTGGATTTTGCTTGAAGGCTTGTGAATCGCCATTTACCGTCTATTTCATATTTAACAATAATGTCATCAAATTTACCCGCGTCGTCCATTTCATGTGCCAGAAAAAAATCTCCATTAGGGACCTTTTGTAGAAAAAGCTTCGTAAGCTCATATTGATAAAGAAATCCGAGAAGTGGACCTGCTGAGGACTTATATTTTTTCGGTACCTCATCACTAGGTTGATGTAACGGCTCCTGGAAAAACGAATATATTTAATATTGACGATTTTTTGTTAATCAGGGTTAACCTAAATTAAAGCACATATTTTAGCCTGTGCCATTTAATGACACATATTTACATGATACAATGATACACATTTAATTTTTTTTTAGATGTTTAAAGTATCCCATTATTTTAGGCTATTTTAAGGCTTCTAGGTGCAGTTTCAATGTTTTAGATTGCTTAGTATAGCAGCTATTTTTTTACTTGTGGTTCTACTACTTTAAGACTAAGTCAGCAGAACCACATCAATATTTTTCTTATCAAACATATTTGCCACATTTTTAGAATATTTTTAATTGTCAAATCGGTATAAACGTTATTGAGATTTTAAAACAATATTAGCTAAAAATCACATATAAATTTAAGGGCAATTCTTAAACTATTAAATTGTACAATTTATTAATTTCTAATAATAATTTTTCCTTAGTAAAAAATAACCTCTGTTCTTTTGTATAACACATGCTATTTATTTTATACTATTTTTAGGCTCCTAAGTAAACACAGTTTTAATGTTCTATATTACTTAGTTTACCAAGCAACCATTTTTGGAATCTTAACGACCTCACCCATCAGGCGCAGCTGGTGACTTTTTTTTCAGGTGGGTCAAATTTTTGAGTGACTAATAATTCCTCGCTATGCAACGTGTTACATTTTTATCTTGTAAAATAAAGTTTACCTATACAAATAACTAATGCAATCGTTTTTCTTTTAAATGTTTTAGGTCAGTAATGCCAGTTCTAGCCCATAAAGTATTATTAGTATCTGTAGTGTTTTTTTAAAGATAAACAAGTTCATTTATACTTCCGGTATAACCAGAAGTCCTAGCAACGTGAAATATTTGCCATATAAAGATACATATATTACTTAAATTTAGTGACAATTTTTAAAAAATATATCTTAGATAGTTTAAAATGTTTTAACAGGACACTGACCGTTAAATAACCCTGTATATTACTTCGTGTTTTTTTTTCTGTTTAAAGTATATCATCTTTTTAGGTTTCTTATAGACTTCTAAGTTAGTACACCTATTAAAATTATTGTAAATAGCGTAATTTAGCAAATATGTATTAATTTTTTTAACTTTATGATTTTGCTAGCTTCAGATTAAGGCTGCAGAAACCAATCAAAATATCCCAATAACAAACCATTTTAAAACATAATGCATTTTATATTTTAATGGTTTTTTAGGCATATTTTAATACTTTCGGCTTCTTCTTTTCTTTGAAAAAATAATGGTTGGTAATGTCACTCCTTAATTTTTATCACAAAATATATCCCCTCTATTTTATGTTTAAATTATCCTGTTATTTTATGCCATTTTTAGTCTCCTAAGTATACGCAGTTTTCAAATCTATACAGGGTGTCACAAAATATGTTGGCAACTTCTCGGATTCATATAGAACACATAAAAATATTATGGAAAGTTCCTATGATTTGTTTTCCTAAAGGTTCTCTATACAGAGACATGTTGCCAAACAGACTATCCGCATTATCGGAAAGAATTTGTCGACGCCGTCTGAGTTTCCCGTTCAAGTACGGTAGCTAATGGCCGGAAGGCAGACCGCGGAAGGAGGGCACGGTGTTCCAGTGTTGTAGCTTTTAAGTGCGCATGTTCGGCCACCCTCGATTATTTACTGCGCGAGGTCGTAAAAATCCGAAAAATGCTTCTTGCCACTGGGGATCTAAATGTGGGTTATCTATGGACTTGACCGAACATTTGCTATTTTCCGACATGAGATATGGGACCAGCTTAAGTATAGCTGTGGTTCAGCTAGAATAAGTAGTATTTAATTGCCACTTCTAGAAATAGAGATAAGAAAAGTTATAAATATAGCCAAGAATCATGTTATTCTTTTACTTCTGTAAGTTAGGCTAAACCTGTTGTAAGGTAAATTTTCTTTTCCGCTCCCCCAGCTATTAAATAAAATTTAAATACAGTTTTTGAGTCTGGTAAAAAATAAAAATGTTTTTCTCAGGAGAAATTGTTTTAAAAAAAATTTTTTGGCCATATTGTTACTAGAGGACTTTTATAACACCAGAGCAGAGTTGGGTAGTATTCGAATACTCGGTATTCTGAATCCTATTTAGAAGACATTTGGCTGGTATTCGAATACTATTCGAATACATCTATTTATTTGGTATTCGTTATGCGACTGAATACTTTTTTGGTCAGTATTCGGAATTCTGGATTGTGAATATCTTTTTGAATCATAGTATTCGAATACTTGCTTTGTATTCATTTTTTGTTCTTCAGATCGTGTGTTCAAATCCTGGGATTGAAATTCCGGTATTTGAATACAGGTTTTGAGTATTGCAATTTTTTACGTGAAGATTTTTTTTGTTTTTTTGACCCTCAAAAAATTATGAATAAATACTCAATTTAAATTGTGATATTAAGGTAAACTATTTTTTAACGACAGTGACAATTTGGGGTAAAGATCTTTTTTATTGGCCATCAAAAAGTATTTATGAATAGTGAATACTGGTATTTAAATACAGCGTTATTTGAATACTTTTTTCCTTGGTATATAAATTCTCAGTATTCGAATACTGCTTAGAATACGGTATTTAGAATTCGTATACGAATACAGAATTTTTCTGTTCGAACAAATTCTGCAGGAGAGAGGTGAGCAATAAGCCAACAGGCTGCAGTGCAAACATGGTCGCAAAACCAACCCCGCCTTAAACCAGTCAACTATACCACCAACCCGTAATTACTTTATCTTCGGCGAAAACTAGACATTAAGTTTTTCTCATTGCTCTTTATTTGGAAGAATACCGGGAGTTTCTCACAGATGGTTCCACTCTATAACTTTTTTACCTTTTCAATACCTAAACAATGAAATTTTATATATCGATATTTGAAATAAGTATGGATTGGTTGATCTATTCAGGTAATTTCTATCACTTCCGGTTTAACCGGAAATGATTGCTACATCCAAATTTTAAATGGGACCACCGGTAAATTTTATCATATATTGAAAGAATACAATATTCTGAATACAATGACACAAAACCCTCGTTTTATTTGAAAAAAGGAGTTATGGCCATAAAGACAATTTTTTTAACATTTACTCCGCCTGAGGAAGTCGTAAAAAATGAAACACGGCCATGACTACTTGACACAAAATTAACGGCCCAAGCAGCAAGGTAAAGTCATTATGACGTCATTTATTAGTCATTTTGGTTATAAGACGTCATCGAACCAAAATTGTGACGTCATTTCGGCGTCATTTCACTGACGTCTTTTTGGCGTCGCGTCGTTGAAGAGACGTCTTTTTACTGAGGTGCTTTTTGCGTCGTTAAAGTGACGTCTTTTTGACGTCATTTGTTGATCATACGAATTCAACTAAGGTTATGTTTAGCTGTCAACAAGTGGCTGCCGCTGTTGTCAGATTATTAGGATTTTTCACTTTTTGTTTGTAATTGTGTAATGTGTATATGTATATGAACTTGTAAGAGTTTTTGTTGTTATAGAGATTATATAGATACAAAATAAGCATATAGTAAATTGGAATTAAAATAAGCCACTTTAGTTTAAAAAAATTTAGCTATTAATTTCAGAATAATTTTTATTTATGATTTGTGACTGGCTTCTTGCTTTATCTAGGAAAATATAAAACACGATCTGGTAACTAAGTACTTTCGATTTTCTGTTTCCGTTCCTTCCATTTTGTTTTTTTCTGGGATCCTAGTGGTGTCGTTTCTTGTGTTTTCAGAGCTTTCCCGAACGATCTTGGTTTTTACAGGTTTAGTGATGTGTTTTATTGTAAAGTTTTTTCAATGTTTGTTGTATGATATCACCAAGACAACTCAGGTTAGTGGTTAGTGGTTAGTAAACAAAACATGTATACGTGTAGGGTGTACACACTACTGTAATAATTTAATACAACATTGTATTCCTTCCAGAAACTCTCGATTTAATTCGAAAGTTTGGTTTATGTTGCTATTACATAAAGTGATGTGGAGATGATGTAATTTTGGTTGTTAGATGATTCAGAGACAGCTTAAAGAATACTCTCAAGAGCGGAAGTAATAAATGACCTGAATACTGAGGGGGAGATGGATGAGCCGCCGACTCATAAGATAAGAAAGACTAAGTTGGACAAAGCTTCATTTTGCCAGTAACCAGCTACAAAACCAGCCTTTAGATATGTTATTGAACCAGGTATGTTTACTTCATAATTAGAAATACAGCCATAGATTACTATAAAACATCAAAATGAAGAAATTCCAACAAAGTTAAATAAACCAAATCAGCTAAACTCCTCAGGTCTTCCAGAGAACACCCCAGTTGAATTTCCTGTCAAGAAAAGTTGAAATCTTAAGTTTGGAGAAGTCCAGGCTGTAAAGTAGCTTTTAATATTCAACCCTTTTCACGGTGACTTACTTTTATTACTTATTTATTCAGTATAATACTTAATATTAAATAAAATATTATTAGCACATTGTTTGTTACTTTGAAATAAATACTATTCTGTTAAAATATGTCTGTATTGGTTCTAAAATATTTATTAATATAATGGGTCGTATAAATAAAATATGTGCTCATACTACGAGTATAAGCATTTACTTCGTAGTATTTACTTTGAATAAAAGTACCTACTACAAGTCAAAGTAAATGCTGCGCTATTTTCTATAAGCCTTGGTAAGGAAAAATCAAAGTAGATGCTTCTTAATGTAATACCTACTTCAGTTTTAAAGTAAATACTTGCGAAGTAAATGCTAATACTTGGAGAATTAGTACCTATAGTCGGAATCGCTCTTAACGTGCGGGTCCAAAGGTCATTGTGCATATGAATCAAATTATAAAAAACAATGGCTACTAAAATGTTATTTACTTGAAAACTTGACACTTTGACTTTGACATATTAAGACGTGTTCAGATATAAGCGTATATGGGTTTTCGTAAAGCTAAACTCGATCTTTGATTTGCATATATCTGGTAACAACGAGAATAGTTATGGGCTACAATTTCTTTTATTCTCGATTTAGAATTATTAAAATTTGGGTTAGTTATATAAATTCCAGTTTTACCAGAAATAAAAATAATGTTAAAGTTTTAATTTTTTTCTTGGATAAACTGTATATTTTTTTTACATATTTGAAAAATCGAAGTTACTTTACAAGGTTAACTTTTTTAACTTGATCAAATTAGGTGAGCTTGTCAATGTCAACAAAGTAACTGCTCAGGCATATAATTTGACCGAACCAACAGTAGTAAACAGCTGCAAGGCTTTGTAGCTCTTTTTTATGAAGTGGTCTAAAATAAAACTCTGTTCTACAAGAGACGCCGTTATACAATGAAAAAAATGGTGTTTGTACTGTTTCCACTGCATGCTTTACCTTTAGACATAAAACTTTCGTAAAAGTATAAAAAGGGCTAAATATTTGGAAAAATAAGGGGCATAAAAAAAAGCTTTAATTAAAAAGTTGTATAACAACAAACGGGACATCATATGCTGACATTATATTTGACCTTAAGGCCGGCCGCAAACATCAGATTTTTGATATGATTAGTCGGTCCGACTTAAAAATGTTTTCATTGTCATTGGTTGTGAATTTTTTAATTTTAAATACAACCAATACCAACGTAGATATTTTTAAATTGGACCGACTAATCGGACCAAAAATCTGATGTTTGCGGCCGGCCTAAAACTGACATATTTTAAGATCAAATTGACATTTTTAAATGGAAATCTACATTTTTTCAGTGCTGAAGTAATAGACCACATTCTCTATATTATAATACTAATAGGTTAAGGCACAAAAGTCATCAAGGTTTCATTTGGTTGTCAAATATATGTACCTCTTAAAGTCAATTTGACGTTAGAAGGAACATTTATGAATAATTATTATTTTACTTAAATTTACTTAAGGATATTTTATTTTATACACTTTTTTTTATTTAAAACTTTTTTTTGCTTTTCTAGACATTTGGCGGTTTTAACAATTTTGGATACTTTATATATTTATTTACTTAAAACTTTTCAAATAAAAGAACGTTGCATTTTTTTTATTTAATTACAGCTAAATACTAAACAAAATAAAATAACTTCGTTAAAAAATAAGAACAGTTCTTATTTTAAAATTTAAAATAAAGGGTCATCTATAAATATACCACAAGAAATAGCTAAAGCATTTGGTATAAGTTTAAGAATGGTGCAAAAGGTACATGAAAAAAGTACTATCTTATTCACATAATAGAAAAAAATGCAAACGAAAGAAGTCAGAGACTAAAGATTATTAAAGTGAATCTGTAAAAATAAAAGTAATAAATACTATTTATAAATTATATAAGCTAAATACAAATATAACACGCAAGGGATATTGATTTATAAACTTTATAGAAAAAAAGAAGAACGAATTTAAAGACTTATCAATCATTATCATTAATGGGATTAAAAAACGGTTCGTTATCTTCCGAGTCATCCTTAAATGCTTTAATGATCAGTGAATCTATTAGAATAATTTCCACCAATATTCTGCTGTGATGTGGTCTAGTGCCTCTTTCCAAACTAATTCAACCTGATCAGATTGAAGCCCAGCGCTTCTCATAATAGGATTTTGATCATTCCTATATAAGTTCTATTGCGTTAAAATGGCAGTGGTACGGAGGCAATCGTAGAACTTCATGACGGCATTCACGCACTATCTGATTAACTCCGTCTAACGTCTGTTTTTTCAGTGATTTTGCCATTGAAAGAAGTTCGAATTTTATCAAATTATTAAATGGTAAGGGATTTTGATTTTCGTTGATTAACCAATCATAAATTTCCCTTTTTGACCAACTTGCATTTGGTTGTTTATTTAAAATTCTTGAATGGTACGGAGCATTGTCCAATATAATTAAAGAAGGCTCTTGTAAATTTGGTAATAACTGTTCTTTGACCCATTTTTTAAACAATTCGCAATGAATATTGTCATGATATTCCAAAGTTTTAGATTTTAAAGATAAAATTAAACTAGCACCTAAAACAAATTCCGTTGAAGACCCGGCATGTAGGACAATAAATCGTTTTTCGGTAATTTTCTAGAAACCTGCGGCAACTCCGATTTTGACGAAATTTGGTATACAGGGGTTTTTGGGGCGCTGATCACGAATCTAAAATAATTTTTGGCGGAAACGTTTCGTTCTTGAGATACTCAACATCAGACTTGAAATTTGAACTAATCCTATTTTTACAATATTCCCCCTTCTTTTTGCACACAATTTTTGATTTGAAGCAAAAGTGGCACACAATATTTGATTTTCATCTTTTAAAACCCCGTTTTTTACGTATTTTACATTATTTTTGCATTAAATTGCATAGCTATACTTTGACTTATTTTAATCCCAGTCTGCCATGAAGCCCTATGTGTATGTATGGTTGCCGCATTATCAAAGAAGAAAAGCAACGCAATTTAATGCAAAAATAATGTAAAAACGTAGAAAAACGGGGTTTTCAAAGGTGAAAATCAAATATTGTATGACACTTTAGCTTTAAATCAAGAATTGTGTGCAAAAAGAAGGGGGAATATAGTGAAAATAAGCTTAGTTCAAATTTGACTTTGATGATGAAAATCTCGAGAACGAAACGTTTCCGCCAATTCGTGATCAGCGCACCAAAAACCCCCGTATACCAAATTTCGTTAAAATCGGAGTTGCCGCAGGTTTCTAGAAAATTACCCGTTTTTCCTGGCCACATCCTTTTTCTTACTTTCATTTTCATAGTTTTACTTAAATCTTTAGTCTTTGGCTTCTTTCGTTTGCTTTTTTTCTATTTTGGGAATACGATTGTTCTTTTTTCATGTACCACCTTTTGCACCATTCTTAAACTAATTCCAAGTGCTTTAGCTACTTCTTCTTTTATATTTATAGGGACCTAATCCTTTATTTGCTTTTTCGTTCTCGAAATAATTTACAAGATTTAATACCATTTTTTTTTTTTTTTTTTTTTTTTTTGGTTTAGGGATGAAAAAATCCACAGAAAGGTCTTTTTTCTTCATATTTTAAAATTTAATCTATTAAACTGACGTTAAATGTCATCATCAAAATCAGGCATTCTTTTATTATAATGATTGTTATAAAGCCACTGAGATTTATTATTGTATCTTTTTTTGGACGTTAACCTTGAATATACCTGTTTCATTTATCTAACCCGTTATTTTTAGAAGGTGTTATTAAACAATATAAAAAGAAAAGTAACTGCAAAAGTTTGTCGTTGACTAATTGATACAAATCTTAGCAAAAATGTATTAAATTAATTTTTAAAATACTTTGAAACAAGCATGTAATTAATAAAATTAAGTATACAGGATGCTCCAAATAATTTGTATCAATTATCTATCTACTAATGATTTGTTTAAAATTGTGTTTGATTATAACATGCAAATTGTGCAATTCAATTTATATAGATATATTGCCTCTTATATTTAAAGTAATCTCTCTCAGTTGCCAAAATTATTAGGAATGTCTTATATATTTTAAACTACCCTATACAGTACATTTCTTTAATGTCCCCCTCCTCCTTTTATTTTTTGAAGGGAATAGTTTAAAAAATTTAAACTTAGGGATCTGAAATTAATGCATAAATACTAAATTTTAGAGTGAAATTGAAATGAAAATTTCGCCTAACAGTTATCTTGGAATTTTTATCTGTCAATTTTGCTCTTAAATATAACATATACATATGCATTAATAACATATCCCAAAGTTTTATTTTTTTAAATAGATCTGTTTAAAAATTAAAGGGGGCGATATAAAATAAATGCACTTTAAAAAATATAACGTCAGTGTAACGTCTTTTGCCTAAATTTGGAGACGTCAATTTGTCGTCATCTTAGAGACGTCATTATGACGTCGTTAACGAGACGTCTTTTGTCTGTGACTTGGGTAGGTCATTTTAACGTCATTTTGTTGTCATATTATGACGTCTTTGCTGACCAAAAATGACTGAAATGAGACGTCAATATAACGTCAGATTGCTGCTTGGGCGTTTTAGCCTAATCATGACACTCTAGATTTAACTTTAAAAAAACTATTTTTTTAACGCAGAAGTGTCAGAAAACGACATATGGGGTATACAATGTATTCAGAATGTTGTATTCTTTTGAAATATGATAAAATTTACCGGTGGTTCCATTTAAAATTTGAAAGTAGCAACCATTCAAGATCAATCAATCCATAATTATGTCAAATATCAGGAACCACCTGTGAGAGACACCGGTACATGGCAATTAGAAACAATAAAATAAATAATAATAAGTTTAAAGGTACTTACTGACAATCCACTAGATTCAGCCATCATGTAAGTTTTTAGTTGTTCGATAATTTTAAATGTGAGATTTGTGTTTAAACTGCAAATTATTATCTATAGGTAGATTTAGATAAGCTTAGCCATAATCTTATCGGTGGATTAATCGAAATCGTTCAAGTTGCATTGTATTTAATTAATAGTACAGGGTGGCGCCATTTCGTTGACCTTGCAGGGTATTGGCTTTTAAAATTAAGCTGGCAACGTTGTTAAAAATGTATGTTTGAAAAATGAAGTATTTGACATAGAAAACATTTTTATTTACCATTGGCGTATAGTATTCACGGGGTAAAAAACCGTTTTTATTTTTTGCCAAAAAAATAAAGTAGGGGAGCTGCTAAATGGCAATTTACTCGAGCGTCATAGAGACTTACCGGATTACAAAGTTGAAATTACAAGAAGAAACAAAAATATACCTATTATGTATACCTTTTATTTATGTCAAAAAATACTGCTAATATTTTGGCTTGTAGAAATCATAATGATCGTATTGAAAAATAAAATTAAGCGAGTTGGCAACGTTGCAGTTGCAAATTTAGAACATAATGACATTTCATAATCAAGTTTTGCTTTCTGTTGTGGCAGTTAATATTCTATTTTTTAAAGAATTTTCATGATTTATGGGATGAATGTAATAAAAAATAAGAAAATAGTTAAACTACAAGTAGTGTTAAACGTTTGAGTGGTTGCCATCATGGATTTCGTTAAAAATTCAGCAATGAAGCAAAACGTGCGAAGTCAGTTTTGATTTATCTGGAGTTTAAGTCTAAATATCAAAGAACTTACGCTTTATGGCTATATATAAAGTTTCTCGAAACACTGAATATTAT
>JACEGR010006636.1:0-58528 GCA_014170235.1 Listronotus bonariensis
ATATGTATAATAATATAAAAAAAACATATACAGAGTGTTTGAAAAATTAGTTTACATTTAAAATTCGATATTGACGTTACTATTGCAATTAAAAAAAAGTGTTTATAGGAATTGTGCACAGGTATCTATGGTTTATAAAAAAATATAGAATTGCCACACAGGGTGAGTCAAAAGATGTTATATTAAAAAACCCTTAAAACTAAAATGCATTCTAACTATGTTATTTTACCATCTAGAGGTTTACAAAAATGCTTAAATATAAAGATTTGCTAAAATAATTATTAGTATTTAAAGAACTATTTTACAGGACGTACCAAACAATTCTTATTCTGTTTCTTATCACTATTCAACGGATTTTGATGCTTTGATTGGTTATCTTTTAATAGATAAAGTGATTCAAGAAGAAGGTTTATATGTATATAATAATATCTAAAATCTTCACGGTACAGGGAAAGGAAATTGTTTTGCTCCAAATTTAACGCGTGCGAAGCCGCGGGCAAAAGCTAGTTTCCAATAAAATAGTTTCACATCCTCCTTCCATCACAAATTTTATTATCCATTTAAAAAAATTTTAGCCTTAAAAATGGGGCTTTGAGCAACAGGCGCGCCGCTTAAAGAGCCGGAATATGGTATATTACTTAAAAAATTCTTTATATGGTATTAAATACCAATTTTAAAAATTACCAAAATTATAGCGTATTCTAAGCACTTAAACGGCAAAAACCTTCGTGAAAAAAATGTATGTGGATTAAAAAAAAATAAATAAAAGTTACCCCCTTGTTAATAAACTATTTTTTTATCTGTCTTTATAAATAACGAAAAAAGGTTTAAATAATAAATCTTTTAATAACATGCAATTTTAAATAAAATTTAATGTAAACTTATTAATTAACAAGATATTTATTTATATGTTATTTATTGGTCTCCCAATAGGCCATTGACAATTGTCCTTCAGCCTTTTAACAAGATATTAAACCAAAAAACAAATTTCAGAATTTTAATCAGTACCTAAATGCAAAGCAAAAATTAATAAATCAGTGATTTAAACTTTTAAGCCGTTGTCAGCGTCAGCTGCGTTTTCGATTATGGAATTGTACAGGGTGCTCCAAAAAATATCCACATAATAATTGTATTTACTTAAATGCCGCACCCTGTAATTTAGTTTATTTTTGGATTGTAGGAATTAAGATAAAATAAATTTTATTATAATTTATACCAAAAATGTTTTTAGAATATTTAGGATTTGTAAATTTTTCTGCCAAAAACAAAGTTTTAATATATCCTACCTACCTTGCCCTTGACTTTATATATTAGGTTAGATTGCTAAAATATTAAGTGTACAATTACCCACATTTAAATGTTTTACCAGAAATTAAACGGGATGTCCAGAAACTGATATTTAATATTATAATAATTTCTGGACACTGTATAATTTCAACGATCCATCCACAACGGTGTGGAGGGAGATAAATAAGATCAGGAATAAAATATATCATTGATAATTTCTAGTAAAAAATTATATGTAGGTGATGGGTACAGTTAATATATAAAATAATTTACAAAGTCAAGAGTAAGTAAGGTATTGGAAGGTATTTTAGGGTTGGGAATCAAAAACTGCCCATATGTTTCCATGAAATATAGAGGAAGCCAGCTGCAGTCCTTTGCTTTTTAAAAATACCATAACTTTTTGGTGCCCTGGTATAATATGAATTAAATAAAAAATTCTTTTCTCCTATAATTTTTGTCTAAAAATGGGTCCTTTGGTAAATATCGATATGAGCAACCGTTTATGAAATATTTCAAATTAAACGCTTTATACCACACAAATGAATCCCTCACGCTTTATCTGGGCCACCCGGATATTTCTAAAAGCCATATAATTAATAGTTTAAAAAAACTAAAAAAACACGCTTTTATATGCAACCGAACTAAAAATTAGAAAATAATTTTTCATTAAAAAAATATTGTCATTTCATAGTAAAAAGCGTGGGGTGCATTTTACTATTTTTTCTTAACTTTTCCATCATAGATATTTGCAAATATAATAATTATAACATTTAATATATTTATCACCCCACGCTTTTTACTATGAAATGACAATATTTTTTTAATCAAAAATTATTTTCTAATTTTTAGTTCGGTTGCATATAAAAGCGTGTTTTTTAGTTTTTTAAACTATTAATTATTTTTAGTTTTTAGTTTTTGCTACTCTTGACAAAATGGCGAAAAATTTTTTTAATGAACAAGAGTAGCAAATTTTAAAATTTTTCCAACAGATTGCAACTCACTAAAAAATTTCTTCTTCATTAAGTAGCAAAGTTTGAAATTTTGCCAACAGATGGCAATCCAGACAATGTTTGGACCGTTGCCAACATATTGCAACCCACTAAAAATTTCTTCTTCATTTAATAGCAAAGTTTGAAATGTTGCCAACAGATGGCAACCTAGGTGTTGTTTTTATAATATAATGGAATTTTTTTCCTGGCGATCAAAAACAAGATAACGGGATACTGTTTGCAGATTATTGCATTGTCATGGGTCCTTAATACGTGTGCAAAGTTTCAAAGAAATCGAATAGCTGGAAGTTGGTTAAAATTAGGCTCAAAGATTCCGTTACATAGGCAGCCAGACGGATAGATAGATAGTTACAACCCAAGTTAATAAAAGCGTGTTAATAAAAATGCTACCACAAATTCCTTGGGCCGGAATACAACGATCTAATGCAATTTACCTTAGTCGAAATGTTGCTTTTTTACTTTGACACCCTGTATCAACGATTACCTTTTCGACTAAGGTAAATTGCATTAGATCGTTTTATTTTGGCCCAAATAATTTGTAGTCGCATTTTTATAGAGCTTTAAGAAAAATTCGGGTGGCCCAAATAAAGCGTGAGGTATTTATTTTGTGTGGTATAAAACGTTTAATCTAAAATATCTCATAAACGGTTGCTCGTATCGATATTTTCCAAGTATATCATTTTTAGACAAAAATTATAGGAGAAGCAGATTTTTTTAAATTAAAGTCCTATTATACCGAGGCACCAAAAAGTGATTATATTTAAAAAAACAACGTACTGCAGGTTGCTCCCTCTACATTTTATGGAAAACATATGGGCAGTTTTCGTTTCCCAACCCTAAAAAACCTGACAATACCAAAGTTTAGATAAAAATGTTTAATGTTAAAAAAATATTTAAAAATACCCAAAATAAAATTAAAAGTTTGACACCCTGTATCTTTATTCGGATTTTGCACAGAACTTGACACTTATTTAGATCTGTATTCATTTTGCGGCGAAGCCCACAGACAAGCATAATTTTAGTTTGAACTTAGCACCCCATTTTTACATTTAAACTTTTGATGGAATTTTTTTAAAAATAATATTCATTTTTCTGACACGTTATAGTTTACATGTCATGATAATATGGTAATACTGATACTAATTATTATTTATAGGATCTGTTTAATAAATTATGAAATGATCCATAAAGTGATTAGATTTTATCTTTGTTAAGAGGAAGACAGGTCCGTTTAAAGACGCTCTCAAGGACGGTCGCTGAACGCGGAAGAAATTTAATTAATTTTATTTAATGAATTTGCAAGTCAAAATTTTTGTTATACTAATTATAAGAATTGCACTTTAATTTTAGTACCGCATAGTAATGGCTTACAACTTATGCATCACCAATACTGCTCAACGGCTTGATTTCATAACAATAAATGTATTTTGTACCCATTTGGAATAATAAAATGTCTAATTTACAACAAAGAATTCCCAAAAAGTTTTATTTAAAGAATTGGTATCCTAAGAGCCTTTTCACATTAAGCGGAAGACGGAAAGTCGGCGACGGACCGACGCCGACGTAACGAAGTGTATACAGAATCAGCTAAATGACATAACTACAAAGGCAATGTAAGAAAAAGAGGCAATCTAACATGAACACCTGCATGTAAACATTTTTGATGAGATTAGTCACATACATCGTTTTTTGTTGCTTTACTGGCCGATATCCCAATAACAATTTGCTTAACCAGTAGAGTCTTATGAGACACGTTGACACGTGCAGCTCTATTGTTTCCTCTTGCGGGTTTCCAATTTGTCCTTAGTATATAAAGTGTATGGAGTGACGATTGAGGTGATATTTTTCAGAATTTATTTTTAGTTATTTTTCATAAATGACGCATAGTAACCTTGATATTAAGTTATTTTATATCTCTGGTGAAAGCCAGACCTGTGCTGTGGGATAAAACATTAAGTTTATACAGCGTGTCCTAGGAAGTTCTTACCAAATGAGGAACTTTTGAATAACTTCACGTCTCAACTTTACGCTATAAAAAGTCCTGTTTGATAAGAAAATACATTATCACAAAAATATTTGTATGTTAAATGTACACGATGGCTTAAAAAGACTTGTTTTTAAATTAAAATACAGGGTATGTCCTAACTACAATACGAAACTTTAAAGAGTATTTTCTTAATTTATTTTATGAGGAAAAGTTCCCATAAACATATGTCGAGGAGTTGCTTTGTTTCCGAGATATAAAGAGTTATTTTTTAAAGTCGGACTTTATAAATATCCTAATACGAATCCAGCTACGAAAAAAGTTTACGACATTACAAACTTGTACTTTTAGTTCCTTCATAGAGGAAAAATATAAGAACTACATTAAAAACCAATGGCGTAAATTTTCCTCTTAATAATATAGACTGCGGTGACCACTGATACGCCATTGTAACCAGTAAAGTCAATTTAGTAAACGCTTCACAAGAGCTTTATTACATCAAAAAATCTTACCAAATTTCAACCAAATCGGTTTACGGGTATTAGGGATATTTATAAAATTCCGACTTTTGAAAAAACTTACACGCCCTGTATCTCAAAAACAAACAAACTTTGAACATATTATTATAGGAACTTTTCTTTATAAAATATTATAGGAAATTACACCTAGGCAGTAACAATTGCAGCGGTTAAATAAGTATCTTAACAACATTATTTAAACTGTAAAACTATACACCCAATTTACGAACAAACATTTTTTTTCAAATTCAGTCCTAAAAACCTTTTTTAACGGATTTTAATTTTTTCTGGGGGCATACGGGGCCAAGCCCCTTCAGGCCCGGCCAGGTCCCCGCCGCAGAAAAAATGTACCATATAGACAACGTCTACGTCAAAAACAACCAAACAAACAATAACAGCAACTTGCCATTTATTTTTTACCATAGGTATCGGTTAATTATAGGACAGAATAACTAGTGACCGAAAATTGTAGATATAGGGTTTTTGTAGTCGATGAGACGTAAGTTTGGGGCATTTTGCTACTAGTAAAGTATGACGTAGCGGTGTTGAACTAACAGCGTTTGAACTCTACAACGTGCTTTGTTACATACAGTATGTTCACTGATGGACTTTAAGGAGAAATTAACTAATAATTTAATTTTTTAATAAAGTCATGTATTGCAAAAGATTCATTTTGAAAAATTTGTTTTGTTTTGTACAGAGGCTCCAAAAGTACAAAAATGTAAAAAGTACCAAAAGCTAATAGCCTTTATTTTTAATTAATAAGCCAAATGTCAAAAAAATTGTTTTTAAAATTGAATAAGGATCCCATATTAAAAATGTCACATAAAATAAAACATTTTTTTAAGTATCATATTTTAATTTAAAAATGTTTTACACCTTTTTTCTTAATTTTTACATTATTGTATTTAAATATATTTAAAAAACTTTGACATTAAATAAGTCGTTTAATAAAACCAGATAAATTAGTTAAAAAGGTGTAAAACATAAATAAAAAAAATATGATTCGAAAAAGAAGAATGTTTATTTTATGTAAAATTTTAGCTTTGGAATACTTATTTAAATCCAAAAATGTTTCTTATTTGACATTTTGCTGAGTTATTATTAATAAAGGCAGTTTTCTCCTGGTCCATTTTCATATTTTTGTACTTGGTGGAGACCCAGTACAAAACAAAACAAATTTCTCAACGTGAATCTTGTTTTTTAAAAAGCAACAGCACACAACTTTTTAAAAATTTAAATCTTGGTCTATTTGTCCTATTGTTTGTAAAGTCCAACCGTAGACAAACTTTATAGTACTGTATCAATTATTGTTTGAGGTTAAGACCCTTTTTACGTTCTGGGATAAAAAATAAGTTTTGAGGAATACACTTTAGGCCTGCAATAGTTACTTTTTGCAATTATTATTATTATTCCACAAGGTGTTCGAAGATTTGGATCAAAATGCAACATTTGACTCTCCCCGTATAACACCCAATCCCATATTTTTTGCAAATTCTATATTAAATAATAATCTTAATAAAAAGAGCTACAATTGAAACAAAATATAATAAAAATCGGTTAAAAAATCAAAAAGCTATTTAGGATAAAATTTAAACAACATTTTGTTTGTCCGGTTTCTTTTGTCAAGGAGTGTATTTTTAATTAATTTTAATAATATCTTAATAGCTTAATAGATTTATTTTTTAGTTTAGGTCAAAATCATTTAATGTATATTATTTGGACTGAATGTGCACCAGCATTTTGAGGCAATTATTTTCTAATTGGGAGAGAACTGTTCTGTTCTGTTCTGTAGATGCGCTACCTTCATAGAGCGTGCGCTAGCTCTTAATTATACAGGGTGTCTCTAAAGGTCTGTACAAAATGCTACCACAAATTCTTGACCAGAATACAACGATCTAGCTTTTTGTCCAAAAGTTGACCGTTTGGGAGATATAGGGTGTCCAAGTAAAAAAATAAATGGAAAGTTTGACACCCTGTATCTTGCAAACGATCAACCTTTCGACAAAGGTATCGTTGTATTTTGACCTAAGAAATTTGTAGTGCCGTTTTTTATAGAGCTTTAGGAAAATCCGGGTGGCCAGGTAAAGCGTGAGGGATATATTAGGTGTGGTATAAAACGTTTAATTTAATATATATCATAAGTTGCTTGTATCAATATTTACCATATATACCATTTTTAGACAAAAATTGTAGGAGAAAAGAAATTTTTATTAAAGTTATATTAAAATTTTGGCACCCTGTATCTCCCAAACGGTCACCTTTTGGACTAATAGAGTAAGAGCCCGTGTGCGGCAGACCTTCGTCATTTTGTAAAAGCTGAAACTTTGTCAATGCATGCTCCCAATATAGGTAGAAGTAATGGTAGATTGTGAAGTTTGACTCCTAGTGGCTTCGGCAGATACGAGGTACCAAAGGTTAATTAATTGAAACAAAAACTTCGTTATTTTGTACAAGCTGAATATTATATATGTTACTTGAGTAACTATTAGAAGATATTTTTCCAATCGGCAGACAGTTTTGAAAGTTCCAACCCCTTGGCAGACAAACATTTTGGAGTGACTCAATGGTCCGACCATATACAATATTTTTGTTATTTAACAAGATATGACAAAGGGTCTTATATAGGAGATTTAGATTTTTGAAAAGGCATGTACTTAAAATATTTTGATGGATACAGAGTGTCCCAAAAACATTTTTTTAAATTAACCTTAAAGCAATAACTTCATTTTCTGGGCACTCTGTATACATCAAAATATTTTTAGGACATTCTCATTCGAAAACCCTATAAATCTCATATAACACTTTATGTTATATCTTGTCAATTAACAGAAATGTTGGTCTTTATCGGACCACCCCAAAATATTTGTTTGTCAATGAATTGGAAGCGTCAAAACTGTCTGGCGACTAAGGAAACATCTTCTAATAGGTACCCAAGTAACATAATGTAAAATTTAGCTTAACAAAATGACAATACCTAAGTTTTAATTTATTAACCTTTGGTACCTGGTATCTGCCAAAGCCACTATGAGTCAAAGTTCATAGTCTACCATCGCTTTTAACTATGTTGGGAGCATGTGCTGACAAACTTTTCAGCTTTTACAAAATGACGAAGGTCTGCCGCTCACGGGCTCTTGACTATAAGGGAAATTGCGTTAGATGATTGTATTTTAACCCAAGGAATTTGTAATAACATTTTGTACAGACCTTTTAGAGACACCCTGTAAATGGTAGATCTTTTGCACAAATTAACTAAAGCAACTAATAATTTTTATTGGGGTGGTGTAGATAATTAAATTTTAATACTTCGGTTTTTGAGTAGAAGCAAATGCTTTGTAGAGTAAATAAAGTATGTCAACATTAGTAGATTTTTGAACAGACCCACCTCAAAAGTCCTGCTGGCACCCCCACCCCCTCAAAGTTGGTTAAGGGATTGATATAGTTTTTTTCTAATATCTTCTAAAACGGTAAATGATAAAAAGTGATTTTGGTGCCGTTAGATAGAGCACAAAATTCTGCATAATAGTAACAATTAAAATTGTATTTTTGTTTATTACGTAAGAATCTCCAATATAAAAAAGTTGGAGGGGAGCATCCACAAGGCATTTTTTACGATATATCTTCCAAACCGTCTACCAAACAAAAAAATATAAGACATAAAAAATTAAGGCCAAAGTTTTCCCTATCGAATGGTGTATAACATTATACTATTTTCTTTTAAATTAAAGCTACCAGTGGCGTACAAAAGTAGCACTACACCAGTATAGTAGGTAGTTAAAAATAGAAATTTTTAATGTTATACTTTTATTCATTTTTTCAGAATATTTCTCACTTTAGTTATATTAATTGGTAATATTACCCTATTGCGCATAATAGTAGCAAAGTAAATAAAATTAATATTTTTTGTATTTTGTAGACTCTACACCTAAAAAAGTCGAAGGGGAGTAT
This sequence comes from Listronotus bonariensis, assembly GCA_014170235.1. Taxonomy (NCBI): domain Eukaryota; kingdom Metazoa; phylum Arthropoda; class Insecta; order Coleoptera; family Curculionidae; genus Listronotus; species Listronotus bonariensis. Next base: position 8,748 of record JACEGR010006636.1, read on the forward strand.
CCATACGGCACTTTTTACCATATATCTTTCAAACCATTAACAAAAAAATAAACAACATAACCCACAAAGTTATCATTTAGACTATTATCTTTTAAAATAAAGCTACCAGTGGCGTACCAAATTAGTACTACACCAGTAAAGTACCTAGAAATCGAAATATTTAATGTTATTCTATTAATTTTAAAGATTATTTTTCACTTTAGATTTATTAATTAATAATTATACTTTACATTTTATTTACTTATTTCTTTTGTTTTATAATTTGATTCATTATATTTTTAAATAAATAACAACAGTATTATAATAACTTTTTATTATAAAGATAACAACAAATATGGCTTATACAGTGTGTCCCAGGATAGGTGTTACAAGAGGACAAATTCACCAAAAATTTTGGAATTTTTAATCGTCCTTTTGGGAAAACTGGTCGCATGGTCCAAAACTAATAAATACAAAATTTTATTTCAATTGGTAATATACAGGGCAAGTTATAACTAAAAATATGAAAAATGACCAAGAATAAAGTACCTTTATTTTTAAAAATAGGACAAAATTGTATAGGTAAATGTTGTAGAGAACTAAATTTTATGTCAAAATTTAAAGTTAAACACGTTAAGTAAAAAAAAATATTTTTGTCAATTTTTTAACTCGCCCTGTTTAATACCAATTGAAGTAAAGTTTTGTATTTATTAGTTTTGGACCATGCGACCGGTCTGCCCAAAATTTCGTTTTAAAATTCAAAATTTTTGTTCCATTTGTCCTCTTGTAACATCTATCCTGGGACACACTGTATATAACATCAATAAAAAACAAACACATTATTACACAACCTAAAATACCTAATTACAACATTCCACACACAAACATAACCTGGTACATTTTAAATTTTTTAAAAAACATTTACAATTTGTGCCACACATCTTACATTTACATTTTAATAGTGTATCAGATGATATTTTTTCATTTTTAAAGTGGTCCATAGTGGTGTCCATTTAGTATTCTCTAAAATCCATCCACATTCAGATGGACATGGAAGTTCAACTACTGGTTGGCAGAGATTACCCCAAACAAATCCTGCTTGATAAATGCATCGATTAATGTGAAGTGCTAAAGCATTCATTGTTGGGGGTAAATTCCTCAACCGTTCGGTTTTTTTAGGCAAAAAGTTGCATTCGACAAATATCAGTGTTGCTACTATCAGAATGTTTATCGTAAATGGTTATAACAAATTTTGAGATCACACTTAATTGCTGAGATAAAGGTTTTTGATGCTGCAATAAATCAATGAAAGTAGCTGTAACTTCCGGAAAGGTTCCCAAGCTTCCCAACACTTTTTTTCCTTTTCCATAAAAGGAGGACGTGGTATCGCAACCGGTTAGTTAGTGAATGAAAAAAGGAAGGGCTAGACTTTTTTCATTGATTTTTTAGCAATTTTGATACACGAAATATGTCTTACATTTTTCCAGTACCAAACTCAATCCACACGTCTTGATTTTGATTTTTGTACTGGTAAATTTTTTTCCGTGTAATATGAGTATTTATTATTACTAGTATGCAGAATTAGAAATAATTATAAATTAATCAAACTAAAGTAAAAATATTATAAAAAATTAAAGTATAACATTAAAAATTTCTATTTTTAGGTACTATACTGGTGTAGTGCTACTTTTGTACGCCACTGGTAGCTTTTTTTAAAAGATAATAGTATAATGTTATACACCATTCGATAGGGAAAACTTTGGCCTTTATTTTTATATCCTATATTTTTTTATTTGGTGGATGGTTTGGAAGATATATCGTAAAAAGTGCCGTGTGGATGCTCCCTCCAACATTTTTTTGTTGTAGAATTTTACTAAATTAACAAAAATACAATTTTTAGTTATTACTATTTTGCAGAATTTTATGCTCTATCTAACGACACTAAAATCAGTTTTTTATCATTTACCGTTTAGAAGATATTAGAAAAAAACTATATCAATCCCTTAACCAACTTTGAGGGGGGTGGGGGTGCCAGCAGGACTTTTTGAGGTGGGTCTGTTCAAAAATCTACTAATGTTGACATACTTTATTCACTGTATAAAGCATTTGCTTCTACTCAAAAACCGAAGTATCGGGCCATTTTTGAACAATAAGTCACTAAGCTAACATAAAAGAATGCCAAAAACTTGTTTTTGCCTTAATGCTTTAACTTCCAAACATAAAATTTAATTCTCTTCAACAGTTTCTTAAAATTTTGTTCTATTTTTTAAAAATTAAAGTAACTTGCTGTAGGTATTTTTCGTAGTTTTTGTATATTACCATTCGAATTAAAATTTGGTATTTCTTAGTTTTGGACCAGGCGACCAGTTTTTTCGAAATCCCGATTTAAACTAGAACTATTTGTTCTCTGGTAACACCCACCCTGGGACACACTGTATACCTGTAATCCAACTTTAACATTTAAAAATATTTTTTAAATTGTTCAAAATTTTAATAAATAATAATAATTTAGTAAGTAACGTAATATAAAAGTATAATGAAAAACATCAATATTTTGTGTTTTTTATGTTTCTTCAATTTTTCTTATTTAAAGTATATATTTTTTTGAATTGAATTGAATGCTTATATATACAAAAAGGGTTTCTAGTAAACCTTTTTAACAAAAACACTTTTTATGGCGTTTAATAATTTTCAATTGTTTTAAAGTTTTCATAATAACGGTTAAATATTTATTGTTAAACAAAAAAATGCAGTATTTTTAAAATAACATAAAGAATATTTTCTTTAAATTTGGACGTGACGTGGGTTCGAATCCTGCTGAGGCTAAATACTTATTTATAAGTTGGTCGGAAATTTACTGGTTAGCTCAACAACAGACGGACAAAGTGCAAAATGTATCGACGCTGAAGGCCACCAAAGGACCATGGTGCCAGAACACACTTTGCCGTGTCCTGCGCAACCGTAGACATGCGGACCCCACCCAGTTGGTAGGTTCGTTACGTCCCCCTGGATGGGGACGCGGTCTTAAGTTGTCGCGCATAAGACCGTGGTTCGAAACCCGCGTTAAGCTGTAGGTCCCGTTTGACTGACATCTTCAAGACGTAAAAAGACAGGGCGAACAATAAGCCAAGCGACTTTAGTGCACGGGTTATCCCAGCCCTATTTTAAGGTCTAAAATCTTATACTCGTTGTTAAAATGTATACTCTTTATGTTTTGTTGCATTAAAAAAAACTAAATTTTAATGTAATTTTTATACCCTGTATTTTGCAAACGATGGATTTTCTAAGTAACCTGCACCTGCAGTCCTTTGCTTAAGGACTACACGGAGCTTTGTGTGTTCTACAATACCGATAATTTAAAAGTGTCTAGTAATTAAAAAAATAACTTAAATTTATTGTAAATTATTACACCCTGCATTTGAAAACGATCTACTTTTTAAGTAAAGTAAATTGCATAAAACAGTTGTATTTTGGACCAAATAATTTGCGATAGCATTTTGTATAGACCATTTAGAGACATCTTAAGTATACCTAAAAGATAAAAAAATTTGACCTAATTTTAAATAAAGGAATTAATTGGGGAGGGGCAGTACACTTTTTGCCCTGTTTAAAAAAAAATCATGATACGGCGCTGTTGTTAACACATTTATTTTTCACTTACTTTTTACAGATTTTTTTATCTTTGGACAAACCACGAAGGCTACATGCCTAAATACTAACGTACCGTGGGTGTCTTAAGCGAGGTAAGAGGGAGTTTGTTACCACGGGTCCTAAGTACTTGAAGATTTGGGGGGAAGGAAAGACCTCCGTGGGCAGCAGGTTCCACATTCTAGAAACTCTAGGGATCAAAGAACAAACAAAGTGGGAAGTTCGAGGATTGTCCAGTTGGACCGTATATGGATGCATACGCGCGGAACCACGAGTTTCTCTGTTGGGAACCGTGAATGGAGGAACTATACTGGACAATTCTTCAGAGCAAAAGCCGTGGAAGTACCTATAAAAAAGCGATAAATCCCCCACAGCCCGACGATGGGCAAGGGAGGGAAACCTTCCTGTAAGTAAAGGATCATTAACGAGACGAACAGCTCTTCTTTGGATGGAATCAAGAATGCTTGGGGTTGTGGGGGACGCCATGCCCCAGATACTAAATTGTTTCACCCATTTCCATAAATATCGTAATTTAAAAACAATATAATAAACTTTATTTTCTAAGAAGTAAAGATATTTTTGATAAAGGTGGAGCTTTTATATAAAATTTACTTAAAAAGCTTTTATTCTTTTAAAACTTTAGTGTTGAAAAAAATCTATTAGTGTATCTATTACGATTTCTAACCATTACTCAAAAATTTCCTTATGGCAACTACCAATTCTATTTTAGTCTGTAATTTATATACATTTCCTATTCCTTGCATGAATAGGACCAATCAAATACTTATATAAATTGGACTCTTCTTTTAAGGTTTGTTAGCTCGGCTTATTATTTTTTTCCTTAACAAAAATGTAATTTTATTTAATTTATTATTACTGTCTCTATTTGCCGTCTAATATACCGCGACCTTAGGCAACCTAAATTAGAGCTGACGAGGTCCTATAGAAGTCAAAGACAGGATAGTTACCCGATGCTGTTTAACAAAGATATACAGTAAAAAATATATGGAAATAATTCCATACTGTCGTAATATTACACAAAAAAATATATTCCTTTATCGACAGTTAAAAGAAGAACTCCTGCTTTTCATGTCATTTACCGGGACCCTCTCTAGTGACGCGTTTCGCCCAAGACCATTTTCGTTTTGCCTACCTCATAGGACTTATTAAACTGGCTGTACGGGGTCCACGGTGAATAACACGAAAAGTATGCATGGTGGAGGGAGGATAACCATCATTTATGGCGGACAAGTTGAAAAAGTGGCCGTCGGAATGTCGCAAATTGGGGTGGCGCCACAGTAGTCAGTGGAGGGATTTTGGTATTTTTTTCCTTTTTTATTTTGTATCTATATGTCCTTTTTCATTTTGTATCTTACTCTAATAATTTATGCTCATTGATTAAAAAATCTCCTTTCGCTACTGTAGCGCCACCTTAAGTTGCTTTTTTCGACGGACACTTTTTAATACATTAGATGGTACTCCTCCCCTCTACCCTCCATAACGAAAAGCACGAGTATCCTAAAAGAATAACTTCGTTTTCGACGGTGAGATATAATCTCACCGTTGATACAATACTGAAAAGCATCATTCAGTGAATCGGCATCGAGTTTTGCCCAGAGTCAGCAAGTAAGATTTAAAATAACTGTCTTAACTGTACAAAAAAATATGTAGTTACTTTATTTTTAGAGCTTAACAACATCTTTTGGTACTAAAAAAATATTGCTTTTAAAATAAAACGGTTGAAGTTTAGATAATGGTAAATTAAAAATAAATTTCAATTATAAATTGAGATGAACCTAAATAAGATATTTAACTTTTACAAAATGCTAAAAACCAAAAACCTTTTAGCTTTATCTTATTGGTTAGAAAATTCTGTTATTTATTAAACTACCACTTCAGAAATGGCCATACTGCAAAAAAAAACCTTAATATTGGACAAATTTTGTTTCTTTTGTTGTGCCATTTCTGCACAAGGTATTATAGTACCTACAGTAAACATAGCAGCTTACAATAGGGTAAGATAGAACAAATTAGGAACAAGCTAGACACATATTGAGTTGTACCATAATATACCAGATAAAAATATTGCAAGTAAGACAAAAATAGCGGCTACCTTGAATATTTTCAGTTTTTGCTAATAGAGTATTATTACACAGTGAAATAAAGCCAGGCACTAATATTCCCGGCCTTATTTTGACATCTGGGCTTGCGCAGATGCATGGTAGGATAAGGAGTCCCTTAATAAGTATAGTCCCTGGCTTTATTTATGTCGGTTTTAGGTCGTGCCTTATTTTGGTCTTATTTTAACTTCGGAACTGTCCGTCTAACCGAACGGCTGCCGACCACAAAATCGAAAAGATTTTAGAAGTAAAAATTCTTAAAACCTTGATTTTTTAAATGTATTTCTTTAATTGTGTTAAACAAAACCATATAACACAAAAAAATAAAGAAAATCTACTAAACATTTTTTCCTTTTTTAGGTTAATGGTACTGTTAACATGATTTGCAATCACTCTAAATTATGAGTACAAGAGCACTATTAAAATAAGGCCGGTATTAATATTTCCCGAGCGTAATAAGCCAACTTGCAATAATTCTCTATTATCTCAGTATCAATTTTATCAAAAAGATGAAGAGTCCTTTATTGTTTAGACATTAAAACTGCTTGATTAGAATTAATTAGTTTGTAACAAAATCTTAAAAAGATAAGTTCTTTAAAATCAAAAGTTATGTCTAACTATTTAATTTTGGATCCTTCTTGTTCACTTTTTTTGAAAAATTTTGGATTACTCTTGTAATATACATATTTGTTTTTATTTTGGTTCAACATCTTTTAAATGTAGCTAAATCGAAGTTACGCGTATTCATACCAACGTCATTACTTAAACTGTAAAGCCAGACACTGGCCTATATAATTCAATTTTCTGGGGGAGGGGGTTGCATTTTGATGAAGTATGTTTCAACCTCATTTTGTTATGCTACTACCAAAAAAAATTTAAAAGTCTTCTTCTCTACTTCACAACCTGATTTCTAATGACCCTTACAAATTTTTTTAACATCCTGCGGGGGTAATTACCCCTTTTACCACCCACCCCTTATCTATGCCATTGGAACCACATGGTTACCACGATTACTATTTAGTTTTAATCAACTGTAACACAACAAGCTATTAAGAGAAATGATATTTGGGAAAGTTTATAAGAGAATATACATAAAAAGCTTAACAAAATGTAAAAAGATTGTTTGTCTTTAAAAAAGAATCCTGAATGGTTAAAAGCGCTAACTTTATTTTATGTCAAGTAGACTTCAAAAACCTACATTTTTAAATCCGCAGTGTTTACGTAAACTAAACTAAAACAATCGTCATTAGGTGCTTTCTAAAAAGTGGCCAATGTAGCAGGGGCGTATTAACTGTTTGAGGCGCCCTAGGCTAGAATTTCCGGAGCGCCTATTTTTCACCAAAAAAAAAAATTAAGAGCAAAAAAAACCGTAGCGCCTTACTTTGCCACCGAAATAAAATTTGATAACCAAATAAAGAAACAAAGGTCATTCCCTTCTTTTCTCGCCTATTTCATTCCAAAGCACCTTATTCACATAGGAATGGCGCCTATTTTTTCATGGCGCCCTAGGCTATAGCCTAGTCAGCCTAATGGTTAATACGACACTGCAATGTAGTGGGATTATTTTTAATAATACCATTTTTTAAGTGTTAGTAAAAAAAATAACTGACTTTCTGTAACCAGTTGGATTAATTTAAAAGGGTTTTTTGGTTTAAATTTGTTTTTCTTTTTGGAAAAGAAAATATCTCACTTAAGTTTATCTCGACCCATAATTTAATTTTATTTTTAATTTACCATTACCTTAAAAACTGTACCTTTTTATTTTAAAAGCTATAATTATGTTTTTAATACCAAAAGATACATATTTTGGTATTAAAAGCTCTAAAAATAAAGTGTCTTTTTAATTTTTGTGAATGCATTAATAAAAAGTTAATAAATAAAAATTTAAAAAGAACAAGATGGCACCCATTTTTTTATATTTGGAATTATGCCATCGTGGTAGACTTTCAGAATGTTATTCTGGTCTTTTCTATACATAAAAAAATAATAGCTTGTCTCAAATGTGTGATACAAAGAATACAAGATCTGTTGTAGATCTTTTGTGTCGAAATCCATACTGCCTGGGATGCAAAATTTTACGTTTTTTTAATACTTAAGGTTTTGTCAATTATTAACTTTGTGTAAAAAAATAAAAAAAATACGTATTTAAAATTTAACAAGGAAAAAACCCTCCATATCCAGATTTTAAAATTGTTAAAATTCATAGTCAGATTTTGCTCGCATTGTATTTTTATTGAAAAAATGTTTTGACATTGTAACTTTGTCAGTTTTTTACCAAAATAAATTCACCTTAACTAAATTTGACAAGATTTTTGCTACTCAGATTTGTTTTAGTATAAAAGTAATAAGGAAAACTAAAGTTAACTTAGTCAAGAAATGCACCTGCTTTTTCTCAAAATAGATTTCCGTAGGAGGATATAGCCCAAACAAAAAGTTCAAAGGTCAGTGTCCAAAAATGGATATCCAAAATAAATCAATTGGTTACAAGTTTTCCACATTTTTATATAATGCCCCGAGATAAGAATTTTCTTTTTATAAAAAAATATCTACAATAAAGGTATAAGAAGTTGTTATAACATACCGGTTATTTATAGTTTATTTTATTTTCTGAAAACAAAAATAAAAAATACAACACTACTTGGTCTCTCTAAAATATAAATATTTACTTAACATATGTACATATAGAAGGTGGCGCACCACAAACGGCTCGATATCTAGTACATTTTTTTATATATTTTTATTGATATATGTAGGTGTGTTAGGAGCATAATTTTAAATTATAGAGAATTATATAAGGTGCTCCAAAAAAAGATCAATATTATTTTTACTTTGTTTTTGAAGCACCCTGTATATTAGTCCATCTTTGCATTGTAGAAAGAAAAAATATGTTAGTTTAATTAGCGATTCCCATATCAAAAGTATGTTTTTAAGCTATTAAGAATTTTTGATAATTTTATGAGAAAAAGAAAATTTTAACATGTCCTACCTTACTTACGCTTGACTTTGTATATTATGTTACATTGCTAGAGCATTACCATTACCATAACCCACGTTTTTTTTACTAGAAATTATAGAGGATTTTTAGAAAATAATATTTAATATTAGCTACCTAAGAGTACAAATTAGTCGCATACTTTATATAGAACACCCTGTTAATTTTTTAAAATTCATAAAATTTAATATTTCCTCTTTAACAAAATATCACAAGGGTCCCATTACACATGATGCCTGATGTATTGAAAGTAATGTAAAGCCACGTCCAGACTTGCAACAATTCGCCAAACATCCGTCCAAACTAACCAACCTGTTTGCGCGCTCCTTTGACGCCAAAAAGGCGACAAGCTCTAAATCACCGGCGAATCATTCGCCAAGATTATGGAACGACGTGAATTCCGTCCACGTCCATGTCCGGGCTGCATTTAAACATTCCACTATAGGATTCGGAACCCGTCTTACTCCTGATAATCAAGTTCATTATGGCGCCACATTTATCGAAATGCGCGGTGCCGAAAGCCATAGTACAATGTGCGAGCGGTGCTGAAATTTAGTAGAGTTGATTGTTGGAATACTGCGTATGATGCATTTTGTTTTTTATTCTTTTCATTCCTAATTTAGCTTTTCTATGTAAACAGATATAGTAATATTTAGAGCTTATATTCAGCTATTAATTAAAATTTATTAATAATTATTGTATTACCTACTTTAGAATGGACGAGTTAATTAAAGTTGATAATTTTCTTTATCGGGCCAAGTTCAAAAAAGAAGAGGAGGTAACTCGGTGGTTAATATTTTCCAACATTCCGCTTTGTATTTCAGCACCGCCTGAATATTGTACTACGGTTTTCGGCACCACATATAACAATAAATAGGTTGCCATTATTATATTTTAAATTTGACCAATCAGGAGTAAGATGGGTGCCGAATCCTATAGTGGAATGTTTAAATGCGTTCGGGCTGTGAATTTACAAAACCTATACCAGTTCAGTCAGGACGGTGACTGAACTGGAGTAGTCTTATATTGTATTTGCGTATTATACAACTGCCAAATGTCCGCAACAAGGTCTTTTCCCTGTATGTTAGGTAGATGTCGCATAAGTCTTTCTATGTAATGTTCACAAATGTACCTGACCTAACATAGATTAATATTTACTATATACGTCAGATTTAAATCTAGTTGTAACCTTTTCCAATAACCCTTTACGAATAATGCTTTCTTGGGCTTCCATTGCCATTATTTATAATTTGTTTACAATTTGGTTTGTACGTATCTCGTACTATATCTATTATCAAGAAAGCAATTATTACTTACCGAATAATACATGAAGACACATATTAACCAAATGTTAACAAATTACAAATAAAGACAATTGTCTAAGAAAGTGCTATAAGTAAAGGAGTATATTATAGTCCTATATTTTTTGACAACTAGTGCCCAACACTTTTTGACAACTGGTTTAAAATTTTAGTCAAAGTATATATTTTGGTTCAAATTTACTATCTTTTCTAAAATCGGAATCTGCCTAAATGCACTTTACTTAATTTTTGTTAAAAAATTAAAATAATAAATAAATTAAAATATTAAATATTAAAATTGATTTTTTTAGTATCTAACCGTAACCTAGCCTTTCTTACTTTATTGGACATTAAAAAAAATTGAATTCTAAGACTACTAAACTTACCTTTATTACTAAAATATTTTGGTTTAATAAAGACGAAAACTGAATATAAAATAATTTATATTTTACAATATAAGTATTTAACGTACCACAATACACATATACTCTACAAGATATACAGGGTGATTCACGGTGATGATAGGTAAGACGTTTATGAAAAACGGAAAGCAGGATTCTGAGGAAATTTAGCATCTTACATTTTCTTACCTCTTCCATCGATCTAAAATATTTTTAGCATTGCGACGTTGCCGCTTCTATCAAAAGTCCTAGAAACTTTATTTTTTAAATGGAACAACCCCTATATTAACAAGTTTTTATATTCGCTCTTTTATTATAATACTTTTTGTAAATATTGCTCTATTAATATCTATCGGTTTTTGAGATACAAAATAATTTGTGTTAAATATGGTCCAAAACATGACCCTAATTAAACTTAAGTAAATTAGTGCTCTTAATTCATAAAAAGTTGATGTTTTGGTGGTAGTTTAGACAGACACGATGTATTTAATTTACACCGGAAAATCGACTTCATATCATACGGAGCGTGCTAAAATTACTATTATTTTCGTTATTCTTAAAAGAAGTCAAAAAATATTTTTTTTAATGAAACTCTGTATATTACTTAATAAAATGAAGGATAAAGAAGAACGCTTTAAGATGACATATCATGTTCCTATACCTAAATCATCAAGATTTCTTAATAAAGCCGCTTTTTTGTGAAAAATTATTTTTAAAAAATTCAATTTTAAGCAACCATGGAAATATCAAGCTTATGACAGTTTGGTGACTTTCATAAGTAGCTTATAAACAGTTATTAACAGTCTTTAAAATAATCTTCCAAAATGAAACGTGACAAAAAAATTGGGTTTCAAGAAAAATTTGAACTTAATGTTTATAGATGTCATAGGACAGTTTCAAATAAACTTTTTAAATTTTTTGATATCAAAACAAGAAGAATGAACAATGCAGTAATGTGAAAATTCTTGTGGAATTTATTATTCTATCGCATAAGCAAACTACCCTTTATTTTAAGTAAAGATTTACCTTCTTAGATGTTTTGCATTTGTTTAGAAATATCCTGTAAAGAAAAAAATTGTAAATAAAACCTAAAATGTATTTTAAATTTTTGCCATTCTAGCACATAGTAAGCATAGATATAGATAGTAATATTTGTAAACAAATGAGTTTATTATGAAATAAAAACAAATTACATGTATTTGTATGCACGTCAACATTTCATTCAAGGATAGACATAAACTTGTACGGTGTCGAACGACACTTTTAGAATTGTTAATTCGGATTTTCCTAACAATAAAAACATTAATTTATTTTTAAGACATTATGTCCAAATAACAAATGCTTTTTTGGTAATTTATTGCTGCATTTTTTAAATTTAGACAATTGCAAAAGAAGAATGTAAGCCAAAAGGATTTTAAAATTTTTAAAGATTGCAAGAGAAATATAAATGAGAATGTTGCTAACAAATTAAACACAATAGTTCGATCAATTTAGACCAAAAATAGGAGTCAGGTTACAAAAATTCGCAACCGGCTGAAAATTGGTAGGGTTGTTTGAAACACCATTATAAATAAAATATAAAAGTCCTTATTGATCCTACGCAAGGAAAAAATTTACTTGGAATCAAAGGTCACAAAAATTAGTTTTTAGAAATTTCCAGCGAAACGGTAAGTTGTATCATAAAATAAGCTGAAACAAAAATTGTAGACCGGGTAATTATCTACAAAAATGTTAAAATACTTTTTTTTCTAGAAGTTTTTGAAATATACTGATTCAAAAAGTTAAAAAAGTTTTTATTGTCATAATGTATAGGTACACCACGTAACATCGCGCCCAAAAAACTGGGACAACAAAATCTAGTTTATCTCCTGGTCTATTGGAATATTTGGTTTAAATGGTGTCAAAACAATGTAATTTTGTGACAGATACGTCAAAAAAATTTCGTATAGATGGAAACGATTTATTATAGACTGGAAGATACTCCGTTACTTGCATTTTATTGTCCCAGTTTTTTTGGGCACGATAGTACATACACCACCGAAGCTGTAATACAAGAAAAATTCTCATGCTATTTGTCAGCTTATCTTTCACCTATAAAATATTATAAATATGAAAAAGTTGGGTAAAATAAAACTACTTTAACTACGTGCCAAGATAAATTTTAATATGCATGTTTAGTTAAAAATATTTGAAATAAAAAACAAGTGTGGTTTGCTGATATTCCTCTAATTTCAGCGGCTGATCAACATCTTTTTCGGGTAGTGTGGCTCAGTTATCAGCTAGACCCAAGAGACTGAGGTTTGAGAAAAATGGATAACTCATTAAAACCAGTTTAAACTTTACTCCCACCTGCGCTTGAAAAACTTCTGGACACAATTTTTGCAATTGTAAAAACCGATGTAGTGTTAAATGTTATTTCAAAACAGATGGACTGTTTTGTTTAGTCGTATCTACTAATTGTCAACATAAGTCATGCTTCAATATTAAATCACCAATAATTAGGAATTTATCTGATTCTAACGAGGGAACATGCGATGTGTCAATATTGGGGCAATTTACTTGCACCCATAATAAAGAAGAAAAAAAGAAGAAGAAGAAGAAAAAGAGGAAACAAAACCATTAGAAATTTAACCAGATGGATAAAGTTACCTTTTTTACACCGCTTTTATCACTTTTATTATTTTTAACCCTTGCCCATATCTTTAATTACATAATAGCTTTAAATTAAACACAACTACAACAGACCCGTGAAATAGGCTTACCAGAAAAACCACGTTAACGCGTCAAGTACACTACCTCAAAGGAGGCGTGGAAACGTGTGCATTATGCATATTATGGCTTTTTTAAGTTTTTAAATCATTATATCTCAAAAACGGTGGATCTTAGAAAAAAGTATGAAGACATTTTTCTAGATAATTACCTGGTCTACAATTTTTGTAGGCACTAATTTTATGATAAATTTTACCGTGTTTCTTTTTTAACAGAATGCCCCATTCATTTTCATTGTTATAAATTGCGCAGGCCAAATTTAATAAGTCCACAAATTCTAAAAATTCCAATTTTTCTGATTGCTTAGATATGGTAATACCACATATTAGGTAAAAAGTAGATATGCGCTCAAATATCTGAAAAACCACTTAAGGTGCATTAAGAAATTTTGGTATACCTAGTGTTATGAGCTTTTTCTGATGTGCACTGAACGAACTATTTTTGTTATCTTAAAAAAAATACCTTATTTATTTTAATTGCAATGAAATAAACGTGGCAATTTTAGTAGGATTTCAAAATTTTAAAATTCAATTTTTACAAGTTGCCAAAATATGACAACACCGCATTGTTATTAAAATTTAGGAACAATGCTAATATACTTAAGCAAATTTGATTATTGAAAAGTATCAGTAACATATAAGTCTCTATCTACAGGGTGATTCAAAAATCGATCACAAAACTTAAGGGGGTGATTCTACTTGATAAAATAAGGCAAGAGCTTTATATAATTTTTTTTCAAAATGTCATTCGTTTTCGAGTTACAAGCCGTCAAATTTCAATTTTTATTTTGGTTTTTTCGCCAAATTGCATTTATTTTTTAACCAATCCAGTTGATATTTAACACACAAATCGAGCTTTGCGGATTCTAAAATTTTAAGACAAAAGTACTTTTTATAAATACCGCCAGAGGGCACTTTACCTAAAACTTAAAATTTACATATTTACATCATAACATTTTTATTTTGACAGATATTGCAAAGCTGGCTTTTTATAGACAATCAAAAATTTTAAAAATAAGGTACTCTTTATTAAAGTCGATAAACCTCACCGTTTAGGCACCATAGGCATCAAAGTTTTCATCAATTTCAATCAAATTACCTACATACATACAGGGTGTCCAGTAACTCAACTGACAAACTTTACGGGGCGATTATACAACAGCAAATAAGAAAAAAACTTTATATAAACATATGTCCCAAAAGTCTTAGTTTTTGAACTATGGTGTTAAATATTTATTTATTTATTTATTTTATTTTATTTTTAACTCCCCGTAGTTCAAAAAAGTAAGACGTTTAGGACATAAAGGATGAAAACTAATGACATTTTAAAAAAATGTATATGAAGCTCTACCCTTATTTTGTCAAGTAGAATCACCCCCTTAAGTTTCGTGATCGATTTTTAAATCACCCTGTATAAAAAAGTGTTATTTGCTTATATTTATTGTTTAAAATAAAACATTGCTAATTTTCGGATAAAACGATTTCAGATTTTTTTTTTTTTTTTAAGACCCTACCAATCGCCGGAGATTCCCGATAGGTTGGATAACGCCGCCCATCTAGGACAAGGGCTCCCACCAATTAGAACACTTTTTATCATTAAATTAAATAGTATTTTTAATAACTAAACCATATAACTGCTTATCCAATAATTATTGTAAGTTCAATATATTTAGATCCTCCTTAATGACAAAATTGTGGGCATAGAACTAAAGAGTATTTTTTATGGACAACAATAACGCTTTTTTTTAAACTTACAATTTTCTTCAAAAACCTTACAGAACATAATTAATTACTTATATTTTGACGTATTAATGATAAAAATTAATACTTATGCATATTGTTTACTTTGGAAAAACTACATAAACCTGCATCCATAACGTTTTTTGACATTTAAGGATTAACAGCAGTTTTGAGAAGCGCAACAGAGCCATGTGGTCATGCCCTCCCCCTTTCATGCCACATCCTTTGTAAACAAATATTTTATACTATACCTAATGGCAAATATGGGAATTTAATGATGATTTGCCCCCCCTCAAGAGAATTAAAAATACCAAAATTTTATACCAATTCAGATCTTAGTAAAAATTTAAATAACATTTTCATTAGATTTAAACATGTAAATCATATTAAATAATATTATTTTTTTATATATATTACAATTTGTTTATAATAAGGTATTGGTTATATAGCTATGCAATAAAATGGTTTGTGTTCATCGTTGGTGTTTATTTATGCGAAAACCATACTTTAAATTTAAAAAAGGTAGATTTATTTCGTTACAATTTAAGCGGGAATTAAAAAAATATATCTAAGAGATTGTGTGCATGTACGTGAAATAATGTCCTTTGGTCACTTACCTAGATATTTTTTAATGATTATATCTAAAAACTGGGACGTAGACCCACTTTAAATGTATACCAGATGCTATTGGCCTTAAGAGAAACACTTTTGAAAAAAAATTATTTTGCAATTTGCGAATTTCTTTTTTTGTTGGACCTACCATAAAAATCCAGTTTTTAAACCAACCTAAACTTGTTGAATGATCTAATTTTTTTAAAAAACTATAGTCAGTTAAATTTCTTTTACTCTACAAATGTTTTAGATTCGTGTAATTAGAAGAAAAAGGCAGATATTTGTACAAAATTTATGATTGGGTGATAAAATTTTATAAAATTTAAAAAAACATTCAAAAAGAGTATTCACTTTGGAAACTATTTTTCTCGGGGAGGAGGTCCAACAACAACTTATCTTTTTTCGCAAATTATAAATTTAAAATTTACTTTTTTATATTGTCCCTTTACAGGGCACTAACATCTTGTATATACAGGGTGTTTCTAATAAGTCTGTACAAAATTTTACTACACATTCCGTGAGCCAAAGCACAAAGATTTAACCCAATTTACCTTAGTTGAAAAGTTGATCGTTTCTAAAATTCAGGGTGTCAATATTTCAATTTTATTTTGGTTTTTTAAATTTTTTTAATGTTAAAAAGTTTGAAAAAATATAGGTTTAAGGGTGTTTTTCAGAAAAGACAATCAAAATCTTGCCACTTGGTATATAGGAAACGTTTGCCAAATTCTGAAAAATACCTAAACTGATATAAAAGTTATTCTAAAGAAATTGTTATTTTGTTAAAATTTTAGGACTCTGTAGCTCAGAAGTAACTTTGGTATAAGTTTTTATAAATCTTTTTGGTACCACCAAAGTTTTCATGTTCATTTCGCTCAGAAATTCGCGGTAGCATTTTTTCCGCACCTCGTAGATATACCCTTTAGGAGAGGTCCGGAACGCCCCAGCTAACGGGTAACGGCGTTCATAGTCATAAACCTCTAATGGGTCATCTAAACCTCATCTATCTCTATATACAACAAAAGTAAAGCTCCGAAAAACCGGCTTTTAATCCGTCAGCCGTCAAAAAACGTTTTGAATAAAAGTTGATGTATTTTGTCTTCTGTGAAAATCCAAACATTACAAGGCATACATAATTATTTATTCACATTATTAATACACTGCTTGTCTAAAGCCAGGACTTCCTCCTTCTAACTTTTAAATTGCTTGGTTATTTTTTTGTGTTTTCAGCTGTCAGATTGACATTTCTATCTGTCATTTCCTGTCTAAAATTTGGTTTATGTGGTCTCACCAAAGTCTTTAAATTTTCATGTAAAAATAGCAAACAATTTAAAAGTTAGGAGGGGAGTCTTGAATTTAGACAAGCACTGTGTATAAAATGCAGGTGATTGATTGTATTTTATTATGCATTATAAAAATATGATGTTTTGTAAGGCTTATTGTACCTTGACCTCTACTCCTTCTCATTCACACACCATTCATTCCATAACTTGGATGGTTGTTGCTCGGTCCGCTTCCCCGAGCAGAAACACCGTGTGCCGCTGCCCAAAACACCGCTGTCGCCGGACACCCATCCAAATTATGGGCGCGCATTCCACTGCTTAACTCCGGAGATCGACGCTCGCCGATACAACCGAAGCCGCCACAAGCGCGCCATATGTAGAGATTTACAATTTTGTTAAAAATAAAAAAATATTATTGATCCATTTTATTTTTGGGAGAAATATAATAAAAATATTTTATTTTTTTATGTTGGGTTTTACTTTTTATTTTATGCACCTAATTTTACTATCTAGAAGAGTAAATATCTACGACTTATAATAAATATTAGGAAACAAGTTATATGGTATAAATTATTTAAAAACGTTTAAAAAATACACACCATTTTTTTCTATATTTTTTTTTATTTCCATTTATTTTACAAAAAATTTGACCTGCTAAACTTTCTTTGTCCAATAGACCGTTTTCAAATAAAAAATAAAAACTTTTTTGATGCATTTTTGGTATAGCAAAGTTATTTTAAACTAGTAGGCTGTTGCCCTATTTTTAGTTTTTTTTGCGAAAACCGTGTCTAGTCTAAAGGTCAAATTTTTACAAAACAAATGAAGATTTAAAAATATAGTTTAATTTTTGGAAAAAGCAATGGCGTACCATGTTTTTTACGAAAAATTTTCATCCCTTGCGGACGCCACTGGTTGAAATATTTACAAATGCTTTATGTTAAAAAAAAACTATTAGTGCTTTGTAGGTTTGTGTCAAATTTTATGAAAAAGCTACAGCAGCTTTAAAGTTATAATAAGAAAATATTTTTTTCTTAAAATTTTAACACCCTGTAGCTTAAAAGTTAAGAAGTTTAGAGCATATATTTTTATGAACTTTTCTTCCTAAAATAATCTAAGGGATCATACCCTGTTTCTTTAACCATTAATTAAATTACACCCTGTATATATTACTAATACTTCACAATCAAATTTGCTTAGGTTGGCGGGGCTTTCCGGACCTTCCCTATACGTATAACCTATTTACACAAAACTCGATTTACTACTTATAAATCTTGACTATTAATGATTTTTCTTTTTCTTCTTATTATTCTCTTTGTAAAAAAGATCTGCAGAAGATATTTATTTCTTGTCCTACGACCTTGACGTCACCAGGTAAATGTTTCAGTCAACTTTGCTGAATGCCAAGGTTAACAATGTTCAGGCTTGGTCATGCATCGAGATCAAATTTTAATATAAACGGATTTTATAGTACAAGAGCTAAAGTCAAAAAATGTATAAAACGTTGCAATATGAGAAAAAAACAATTAGTAACATCCAATACAACGTTTTAAACATTTTAAAGCTTACTGCTAATGTCTTAAATAAAGGGAAACAATACAACAAAAAAAAATTCATCGTCTAGCAAAAATAAAAAGAATCATCACTAAACCATTTACAAAAACTTAGCTATAAAAATAGTTATTTACTTTCGGAATGGTTTGATATGCGGAGGGCAGTAATTATCCAAGAGAGAAAAAAGGCACTTTACTCCAGGAGGAATATCAGTTATTGTGGACGGCCATTCTTCAAGCTTTCACCAAGTTGGCTGGAGTGCCTCAGGGCTCAGTTCTGGCACCAACATTGTTTCTTCTTCACATCAACGACCTTCTCTCGTCCACAACTAATTTCATTCATAGTTTCGCCGATGATAGTACCCTTCACTCCAGTTTTCAGATTCCTAAACCCATCACTAAACCTGATTTGGAAAACAAACGCAGAGCGATGCAGATATCTCTTTCGCAGGATCTCAATTTATATATTGGATTGGGGCGCCAAAAATCTCGTCCATTTTAATGCATCCAAAACACAATCATGTTCCTTGTCGCGAAAAGAGTCATCAAATACTCATTCTCTACTTATGAGCGGCCAAGTTTTACAGAGCAAAGACACCTTTAATCTTGTGGGCGTCACATTTGAAAGTAACCTCAACTGGCATAAACACATTGTATCTTTAGCCACGGCAGTTTCTTAAAAGCTTGGATTTCTCTTTCGAGCCAAAAAGTATTTTTCCTCTTCTAATTTATACACTTTATATGTGTCCCAAATCCGACCTCCCTTGGAATATTGTTCTCATATCTGGGGCATGGCGTCCCCCACAACCCTAAGCATTCTTGATTCTATTCAAAGAAGAGCTATTCGTCTCATTTCTGGTCCTTCACTTACAGAAAGTCTTCCTTCTCTTACCCATCGTCGGGCTGTGGGGGATTTGTTGCTTTTTTATAGGTTACTTCCACGGCTTTTGCTCTGAAGAACTGTCCAGTATAGTTCCCTCCACTTACGGTTCCCAACAGAGAAACTCGTGGTTCCGCGCGTAGTCCCTATACGGTCCAACTGGTCAAGCCCCGAACTTGCTATTTCGTTCGTTCTTTTATCCCTAGAGTTTCTAGAACTGTGGAACTTACTGCCCGCGGAGGTCTTTCCTTCCCCCTCCAAATCTTCAAGTATTTAAGTCCCGTGTCAATAAACTCCTCTTACCTCGCTTAAGACACCCACGGTACGTTAGTATTTAGGCTTTTAGCCTTCATGGTTTGTCCAAAGATAAAAAAGGATGTTTGTTATTTTTTCACTACTTTTGGCGACATTTTTAAAAAATTCATAAATATTTGGCCGCAGTATCGGAAAAAACAGTATTTAAATTTGATTCGCGAGTCCCTGTATCTCGTAATAATTAAGCTCCAGTCCAAATATCACATTTGAAATTGTCAAAATCATAGGAGCTATCGTTTCAAGGCTCTATGCGTTGTTTTTAATAATAGATGTGACATATAAGTAAATCATTTTAAGGTCGGGCCACACATAACCGCACTGAGCCCAGATTCACGGTGATAGAAAAAAGTGAGGCAACTTAATTCGGAAAAATTTAAAAGCACTTTTCATGTCCTTAAAAATTTAAAAGCATTTTTGTTAAGCCAAGTCTGTGGTTTTATGTCTGTATAACTCTTTGTTTAAATAAAATAGATTTTCCTACTTAGCTCTGTTCCTTTTTATCCAAACTTTGAGTGTAGTATAGGTAAAAGTGTGGCCACACATAACCGCACCGATGTCTCACAAGACCCGCATCGTAGCACGACCGTGTCTCGTACGGTCTGAAACATGCCCAGCCAATAAAATCATATGTGGATCAGATAGATTTTCTGCTGATTTTCTCCGAACAAAGCCTTACGTTTACGGGCGTCACCTTTTATTTTAGTTCATTAT
Source organism: Listronotus bonariensis (assembly GCA_014170235.1). Classification (NCBI taxonomy): domain Eukaryota; kingdom Metazoa; phylum Arthropoda; class Insecta; order Coleoptera; family Curculionidae; genus Listronotus; species Listronotus bonariensis. The sequence goes on from JACEGR010006636.1 coordinate 29,045, forward strand.
GTATAAAAATTAAAAGTTAGTGGTTAAAGGTTAGTTGTTGTAAACAAACAATACAAGAGAAAGTGATTTGATAGGTATTCAAAAATTTAAAATTAATTTTATTGTTACATCTTGTGAATAATATGTAAGTAAAACATACGAATACATTATTATTTTTTGTTTTATTAAGTTTTTTTATTAATTATTATTTTAAAAAATATTAGGGAAAGCAAAATGTTAAATATGGGATGTGCGGTTTCAAATGGCCAAAAAAGCGTTCAAAAAAGTACAAAACAAGAAGCCCCGGACTTATTATAAAGTCATGCGCAGAATAAATTTAGTAATATATTAGTACTGTAGTACTGTAGTATATTGTTTTAATGCAAATATAGCCTTGAACAAAATTTGTTTAAGTAACCCTGTAGCAATAGTTTTGTTTAAATACCATATTTAATATAGAAATAGTTTTTATCTGGTAAACAAACGAGTGCAGGTCCGTTTTTCTTCGGATCTTAGACTAAAACTTACTAAATAAAAAGTTGTTGTCTCATTTTCTTTTTCTTATTATCTTTGGACAAACCACGAAGACTAAAAGCCTAAATACTAACGTACCGTGGGTGTCTTAAGCGAGGTAAGAGGAAGTTTGTTGACACGGGACTTAAATACTTGAAGATTTGGGGGAAGAAAAGACCTCCGCGGGCAGCAGGTTCCACATTCTAGAAACTGTAGGGATAAAAGAACAAACGAAGTGGGAAGTTCGGGGTCTGTCCAGTTGGACCGTATAGGGATGCATACGCGTGAAACCACGAGTTTCTCTGTTGGGAACCGTGAATGGAGGAACTATACTGGACAATTCTTCAGAGCAGAAGCCATGGAAGTACCTATAAAAAGCGATAGATCCCCCACAGCCCGACGATGGGCAAGAGATGGAAGCCTTTCTGTAAGTGAAGGATCATTAATGAGACGAATAGCTCTTCTTTGAATAGAATCCAGAATGCTTAGGGTTGTGGGGAAAGCCATGCCCCAGATATGAGAACAATACTCTAAGGGAGGTCGGATTTGGGACACATATAAAGTGTATAAATTAGAAGGTGAATAATACTTTTTGGCTCGAAAGAGAAATCCAAGCTTTTTGAAGCTGCCGTGGCTATAGATACAATGTGTTTTTGCCAGTTAAGGTTACTTTCAAATGTGACGCCCACAAGATTGAAGATGTCTTTGCTCTGTAAAACTTGGCCGCTCATTAGTAGAGGATAAGTATTTGGTGACTCTTTTCGCGACAAGGAACATGATTGTGTTTTGGATGCATTAAAGTGGACGAGATTTTTGGCTCCCCAATCTAATATTAAATTAAGATCCTGCGAAAGAGATATCTGCATCGCTCTGCGTTTGTTTTCCAAATCAGGTTTAGTGATGGGTTTAGGAACCTGAAAACTGGAGTGAAGGGTACTATCGTCGGCGAAACTATGAATGGAATTAGTTGTGGACGAGAGAAGGTCGTTGATATGAAGAAGAAATAATGTTAGTGCCAGAACTGAGCCCTGAGGCACTCCAGAATTAACTTGGTGAAAGCTTGAAGAATGGCCGTCCACAATAACTGATATACGTCGATCAGAGAGATAGCTAGAGAGCCAAGTACAGAGTTTAGTTGAAATACCATAGGAGGGAAGTTTATTAAGAAGTGCGGCATGCCAGACCTGGTCAAAAGCTTTGGATATATCAAGAGCAACGATCTGGGACTCACCTAGAAACTCAAGAGACTTATTCCAGCATTGTGATACGAAAGAAAGAGGATCCGCTGTAGATCTTTTGTGGCGAAATCCATACTGCCTGTCGTGCAAAATTTTGTGTTTTTCTAACTACTTAAGAATTTGTAAATTAATTAATTTTTCCATTACTTTACAAAGAACTGAGAGAATTGAAATTGGTCTACAGTTAGATGGAAGAGATTTAGATCCTTTCATGGGAATAGGTTGAACACGTGCAGCTTTCCAGCTCTCCGGAAAGATACCTGTATCGTAAGAAATTCGAAAGAGCCGAGTTAAAATTGGTGCAAGTTCTGGAGCACATTTTTTTAAAACGACCGCTGGTATGCCATCCAGCCCAGACGATTTCTTGGTGTTAAGGGAAGAAAGGATACGCTTAATGTGTTTTACCTTAAAAATTTACGGGAGGGTCAAGGGTCGAATTGGCAGCAAATTGTTTAGCCAATAGTTCTGCCTTTACTTTAGCGGTAGAAATAATTTCATCTTCCAAAGTTAGTGGTGGAAAAGAACTTGTACAAAAATTCCTACTTATGTTTTTCGCAAAGGACCAAAAAGATTTGCTGCCATTTGAGCAAGAAAGAGCTTTGTTTTTAATACGATTGTCGAAGGAGTCTTTGGCTTCAGAAATTGTTTGATTGTAGTAGTTTCTTGCTTCAATTCTGGCCTGTCGGTTTTCTGGACTAGGATCCTGTAGAAACTTCTTGTGAGCCTGAACTTTTAAAATTCTAGCTTTATCACAAGATTTGGAAAACCAGGGTTTGCTATTGGATTGTTTGGCGTTCTTGATGGTGTGTGGAGTATAGGTTTCAATGCCCAATTGAATTGATTAAGTTAGTTGATTGCAAATTTTAGAAGGATCACGAGAAGAAAAGCAGATGAATCCCAGGGGTAGGTGGCAAAGAAGTCCCTTAGGCCACCCCAGTCGGCTGAGTTGTAGGGCCATACGGTGCGTGGTGGCATGCATTCATTTACCTCGGGATATACGGGGTAAGATATAGTAACTAAGCCATGATCTGAGCGACCTAGGGGAGCTGTGACAGATGTTTGATAGAGTTCGGGGTTGGTGGTAAGAAAAAGATCTAGGAAATTTGAACTATGATTTGGGACTCTAGGAAAGTAGGTGGGTTCCATAATAAGGTTGGTAAGAGAGTTACTAACTGCGAAGATTTCGGCTGTTCTGCCTTGTGGGTCAGTTTTTGAAGAGCCCAGCCAATCCTTATTATAGATATTGAAGTCGCCAAGCACGATTACTTCAGCCGATGGAAACTCAGAAATTATGCTATCGATCTTTTTTGAAAGAAAGTCAAAGAATTCGACATAGGCATTATTAGATGGGGACCGGTACAAACAGCAGATAAATTTAGTTGGAGACCTAAGGGAAAGTTTGAGCCAAAGAATATCGGGCCTACCCGATTCAAGATTGGAAACTCGAGCACAAGCCAGATCGTTGCGGACGTAAGCACATACGCCACCATGTGGGCGAAAAGAAGAAAAGTGTTAATTTCCTAAAGCCATTTGTATTTAACCTGATATATTTAATGTTACATTAAAATAAACTTTGACCATTTGACTCCAGACTAAAAACAAGATTTTTTCAGAAGACGGGCATTAATCTCTTAAGGATAAAGTTTTTAATTTAGTTACTTTATCATTGGAGGGATAAAATTACATGATTGATATACTTAACAAAAAAAACTTTTGCGTTTATTGTACCTGTTCAAAATCAATATGTATTATCTTTCGAGTTGAATGGATTATCGGTAAAAAGTGGTATGTACAGGATGTTCGCTATTTAATTTAAACCCAACATACTTATATCCAAAAGTTGATAATGAAAAAAGCACAGATTGTCAAAGGAAACAAAATATTTTTTTAAATTACATATTTTAAAAATAATTTGTAATACGTAGTAAAAAAAATCTATATTGTATTTTTTCAAAAAAGTTAAGAAGAATAAAAAGAAATTTACCTTAAACCGACCTGTAACTTTTTAAAACAAATTCAATGGCAAAAGCAAACCATGGCTAACTTGATTCGTTTTGGAGAAACAGAGTGTTTTTCAAATTTTGTCAATTTGGCCAGCAGGGTATAGCGAAAACTAAAAAGATAGAACAAATCTGATTGCGCAATCTCGATTTTAATTTTTAAAACAAATTCAATGGTAAAAGCAAATCATGGCCAACTTGATTTATTTTGGCAATTTGGCCAGGCATTTGTAACTCGCTTGATATTAGAGATAAAAGAAAAATATAAATAGAAAAGTTTTAGGAATGTTTACGTAAAATTCAGTGGCGTACCTACATTTTTTCCATTGACTTTTATTTTAAAATTATAACACAAAGTTGGGTTTTTTAAATGAAATACCCTGTATATTTTATCACCAATGGGAAGGTCTTTTTAAAAGGTATAAGCAAAACCACATTTAATATATCTATTCCTAATAGTTTCGGAAGTATGGTCATCATCACACTCTGTTTATTATATTACCGTTGCAAAAATATTTTAAAGAGGTTTAAAAAATATCACATTTGATATATTTATCTTTTATAGTTTTGAAAATATGACCATATAAATCCAAAAAATAGTAGATAGATATACTCATTAAGATTTGACGCTTATATTTCCAAAACTGTTAGAGAAAATAATTTTAAATGTGGTAAAATTTTAATTTTAAAATGTCTTTTTATGGTGATAAAATGTACAGGGTGTTTTATATTAAAAGTGCTATTTTTTTATCGAATACCGAACGATGGCTGTATTTCCGAAACTATTAAAAATTAAATATATTAAGTGCGGTATTTTTACAGCTTTTAAGAAAACCTTTTTATTGGTGATAAAATATACAGGTTGTTTTATTAAAAAAAAAAACAACTTTGTGTTATAACTTTAAAATAAAACTGCTAAGGTTGTATGGTGGGTATTGGGGTCAAATTCTAGAAGAAACTAATTTTCTTATTGCCGACGTTTCGATTTATTTTTAAATCATCATCAGGGCTCTGTAATACAATGGAAAACACTTTTATAGTTTTAAAATATATGCTTTTTTCCCTCCTTTTTTCCTTTGCCCCCTCTCTATATAAATAAAAAAAAACAAAAGAAAAAAAGAAGAAAATAACTCGGGTAATATGCTGGCCATATATTAAATTTGACTTATTGTTTTAGAAAAACCAATACGTTATCATTTAAATATTATGTGTATCATTCTTTTCCTTCTTTTTGTGGTGATGTTAAACATAAAGGTATTATATAAAAAAAAGGCAAAAAAAAACACAAAAAAACACAAACAGACACAGCAACAATTAAAATTAAGGCAACAGTTTTTAACTTACCAAGAAGTTGTTTCTTCACGTAAATGAATATAATATACTTTAAGACATTACAGGATGCATGTAGATACACATAAAAAATAACGGCAACAATAGTTAAAAAAAAAACACTTAAAACAACCACAAAGTTAAAACGATCTTTTTGGATCAAGACTAAAGCAGTACTGATGGGTATCTCTCTGTTATCGTAAAGGTACTAGTGTTGTGAAAAAAAATTCTATAAATATATGGGTACTTTAATATTATTATGTTTGAAAGTTTAAGAAGGCGGCAATTTTAAAATAATGTTGTTATATGCATTACTTAAGTTTTCGGTGTCTCTTCTAAAATTAACGGTATTATATTTTTTAATATTTATCATCTCACTGCATAGTCTCTTAGATAAAAAAGTTGCTTATCCAAAACTACATATCCCCCAAAATCGAAATTATGGTTGTGTTCCCTAGAATGCTCAACCAAGGCTGTTGGATTTAATGTATTTCTCTTTTGAGCATCCCTTTTATGTTCCGATACTCTTTGTCCTAAATATCGCCCTGTTTGTCCCACATAACACTTTTCACAATTTTGGCAAGGAATTTTGTAAACTACGTTAGACTGCATGTCTAGTGGTGTTTTGGTCTTTTGTTTAGTAAAGAACAATTTGCCAATTGTATTTGTGTTACTAAATGCTATCCTTATGTTGTCATTTGATATGGCTTTGGCTATTCTTTCTGATAAGTTACAAACATAAGGTATCTTAAAGAAGGCTACACCCTGTAAATTATTATCCCTGCGTGTTTCATCGTTCATAACCTTATTAATTAATGAAATGGGGTAATTATTCCTTAATAAAAAGGATCTGATTAGATTTAAATTCCCTTCACGAAATTCAACACTTGAAAGTTGTATTGCTCTATTTTTAGGTTCTTGATAATGTTAATTTTTTGCACAAAGTTATGTGATGAAAAATAATTTAAAAATCTCTCTGAGAAGGTTGGTTTATGATACCAATCTACATGTAGGGTGTTATTATTAATATTTCTTATAATCTTCGTGTCTAAAAAAGATATTTCATGGTTTTTCTCCAATTCAATTGTGAACTGTAGTTTTTCATGAAAGGAATTAAATGTTGTTAATACTTCATTAACCTTTGTTTCGGGAATGGAGGTTAAAATGTCATCAACATATCTCTTAAAAAAGGAACTGAAAAAGAGAGTTGGTTAATACAAACTTTTTGTAACTCTGACATAACTATGTCAGCGCATACAGGAGACATACAATTACCCATTCCCAATCCAAAAACTTGCTGGTAAAAAGCATCATTAAAATTAAAGTAACTGTTCTGTACACAAAAATCAAAAATTTGTAAAAATCCAGGAGTGGTAGGGATGTACTGGGAGCTATTAAGTCCCAACGTTGAATTATTATGTGTCTAGTTAAGTCTACAGGAATATTGGTAAACAAAGAAACAACGTCAAGGGAGACTAAAATGTATCCATCCTGGAGTTGTTGGTTTTTCAGGAAATTGGAAAATTCGAAAGAGTTTCTAACATAAAATTCATCCTTTATAAATGCCGAGCTTAAAACTTCAGAAATCCATTTTGATACAGAATAAGTAGGTGAACCAATAAAACTAACTATAGGCCTTAAGGGTGTGTTTTCCTTATGAATTTTAGGTAAAAAATACATTTTGGGAAAAACTCCGTTTTTACATTTTAACCTTTTGCGGTAGTTTCGCTAATCAAGTTTCTTTTATGTAAGTTGTCTATTAGTTTGTTACCCTTGTTTTGTATTTTTGAGTTGGATCACTGGATAGTTTTTTGTAAGTGTTTTCGTCGCTTAGAAGTAATTCAGCTTTTGCTAAAAAATCTTCCCTATTCATAATAACCGTAGTGTTACCCTTATCAGCTCTAGTTATGATAAGATTTTGATTTTCTTTTAAAAACTTTTTTGTGGAATGCATGCTTTGCACAATAAAGTTGTCATCAGTTTTACTTTTAACAAATTTATTTGAAAAAGCAAAATTAGAGATAATATTAATAACAGAATTTCTTTTGTGAATTTTTTCTTCCTGACATTCAATTTTGGACAAAACATATTCCACGTCTATAATTATATCCTGTAGTGGTACACTTCTCTGATTGAAAGGTAAGTTAAAACTGTTGCCCAAGCTCAAAAAGTTTGTACATTATCAGGAACTACCGTATTACTAAAGTTGACTAACCATTTTCCATGCAGTCTAACGTAGTTTACAAAATTCCTTGCCAAAATTGTGAAAAGTGTTATGTGGGACAAACAGGGCGATATTTAGGACAAAGAGTATCGGAACATAAAAGGGATGCTCAAAGAGAAATACATTAAATCCAACAGCCTTGGTTGAGCATTCTAGGGAACACAACCATAATTTCGATTTTGGGGGATGTGTAGTTTTGGATAAGCAACTTTTTTTATCTAAGAGACTATGCAGTGAGATGATAAATATTAAAAAATATAATACCGTTAATTTTAGAAGAGACACCGAAAACTTAAGTAATGCATATAACAACAATATTTTAAAATTGCCGCCTTCTTAAACTTTCAAACATAATAATATTAAAGTACCCATATATTTATAGAATTTTTTTCACAACACTAGTACCTTTACGATAACAGAGAGATACCCATCAGTACTGCTTTAGTCTTGATCCAAAAAGATCGTTTTAACTTTGTGGTTGTTTTAAGTGTTTTTTTTTTTAACTATTGTTGCCGTTATTTTTTATGTGTATCTACATGCATCCTGTAATGTCTTAAAGTATATTATATTCATTTACGTGAAGAAACAACTTCTTGGTAAGTAAAAAACTGTTGCCTTAATTTTAATTGTTGCTGTGTCTGTTTGTGTTTTTTTGTGTTTTTTTTTGCCTTTTTTTTATATAATACCTTTATGTTTAACATCACCACAAAAGAAGGAAAAGAATGATACACATAATATTTAAATGATAACGTATTGGTTTTTCTAAAACAATAAGTCAAATTTAATATATGGCAAGCATATTACCCGAGTTATTTTCTTCTTTTTTTTCTTTTGTTTTTTTTTATTTATATAGAGAGGGGGCAAAGGAAAAAGAAGGGAAAAAAGCATATATTTTAAAACTATAAAAGTGTTTTCCATTGTATTACAGAGCCCTGATGATGATTTAAAAATAAATCGAAACGTCGGCAATAAGAAAATTAGTTTCTTCTAGAATTTGACCCCTATACCCACCATACAACCTTAGCAGTTTTAAAAACTGGGTCACTAACTACTCTCAGTTTAAAATAAAAGTCAATGGAAAAAATGTAGGTACGCAACTGAATTCTACCTAAAAATCTCTAAAACTTTCCTTTCTACAATTTTTCTCTATCTCTAATATCAAGCAAGTTACAAGCGCCTGGCCAAATTGCCAAAACAAATCAAGTTGGCCATGATTTGCTTTTACCATTGAATTTGCTTTAAAAATTAAAATCGACATTGCGCAATCAGATTTGTTCTATCTTTTTAGTTTTCGCTATACCCTGCAAGGTCAACGAAAAGGCGCCACCCTGTACAGGGTGGGCCAAATTCGACGCTTTTAATAGGAGACTCATGTTCCTGTATGTTTTACACAAAAACTGGCCCCCGTTTGCGAGGCTCAAATTTCAAGCCAAACTTACTGGTGAAAACCGTAATTCGCTATCTTGCGTCGTTTACTCGCTACAGCGTGTTTTTCAATTTCTGGCATTTTCTTTATTCTTTCATAACTTTTTTATTTATAAAGATTTTTTAGTTCTGTAAAAACATTTTCACAGCAACTTTTTTTGCGATTTCAAATATGCTTTTGTTTTTTTCTAAGATGACGAGTTTTTGACTTATTTATTTATTTTTGGAAATTTTAGATAGAACACCCTGTATAATATTTCAATTTTAAAATGAGCAAAAAATTACCGTTTTAAAAATGTATCACACTTTGTATTTATTTTCAGCCGTTTCTGAGATAAATGGCTTTTTATGTTTTTAATTATTTATATTGGGTAGAAAGTAGGCCACGAAAGGAGGAAACATGTTTATTAAAAACATTTTTTTACACAAACCTACTAATTTACTTACTTATAATAAATGTTCAAATTACCTGCCGTTTTCACGTACGCACATTTGACATCTGAACCGTGTGCTCTGCCTTGCTGCATTTATTATTTCAATATTGGAGAGGGAATTAAATTCTTCGAGTAAAGCTGCTTCCAGTTCCTGTCTTGAATTATGGTTTTGGCGAAATGTTAAATCCTTTATCTTGCCCCATAAAAAAAATCCATCGGGGTCAGGTCTGGTGACCTGGCTGGCCAATGGACTGGACCTTGATTGCCCATCCATTTGTCGCCAAATTCTTGATCCAAAAAATGTGTAACAATTCTGGAATTATGTGGCGGCGCACCATCTTGTTGAAAAAATGTTAACGCCCTTTCAGCCAATGGCAAACTATCTATCAATGGTTCAATAAATTGTTCTAGGATTTCCAGGTAGCGCTGTGAATTCAGAATACCATCATAGATATAAGGGCCAACCAACCTGCCTCTAAAAATTCCCACCCACACGCTAAAACTATATCGTCCTTGATTAACCACTTCTACAGTTACATGTGGATTCTCTCGTGCCCAGGTGTAACTGTTATATCTATTAAAAATTCCAGAACTACTAATTGACGCTTCATCAGTCCAAATGCAGTTGATTGGAAAATTCTGGTTTTCCTGACATTTGGCAAGAAACCATCTACTAAATCTTATGCGATGTTCATAATCGGTAGGGTATAGGTGATGAACCTTTCTTGTTCGAAAAGGCTTAAATTTATGTTTTTTTTTTAAAATACGTCTTCCGGATGTTCTTTCTACACCAGTAACTTCCTCCAAACCCCTTGTTGATTAATCTCCATTATTTTCAATTTCTCTCAAAACTGTAATTTCTTCTAACTCTCGGTCTCTTTGACTTTCATAATTCTTTGGCCTCGGTTGGGTAAAGCTGCCATAATTTATTAAATTGTTCTTAAACCTATAAAATATAGTATTATGCGGTTGTCGTCTTCCCGGATACCTAGTTAAATACAAATTTTCGGCACGTTCAACATTTTCATCGCACTGTATAAAACATTTTAACATATCATATTTTTCTTCATTTTTGTACATTTTAATAAGGTAGCAACAACGAATAGCGGATGATAATTTAATGTGTTAGCCATCTTAAGAAGTCAGAAGCTTGCATTTGTTTTCCATGGCCACCTATTGCTTACCTGCTTAATGGAAAATAGTGTTGTTTTTCTGCAATTATTTTAGATATAAAATATTGGCCTGATATTTAAACATGCTCCAAAAGTTCTTAGAACAAAACATTAATAAAATAATTAACTCTTCTTTAAATTATTAAATTATTTATAAAAAAGGTTAGTAATTTTGCGGTATAGCAGTAAATAAAATATAACAGATAAATTAGAAGCATTTATTATATAAAGCATCTTGGTTGTTTTAATGGTTTTAAATTTGACAAAAATATTTTTTATTGGATAAACATATATAGCTTTTAAAGTTTATAAAATACATAAGTAAAGTTAGGATTTTTAATGTAATAAACATGTTTGCTCCTTTCATGGCCTACTTTCTACCCAATATGAATAATTAAAAACATAAAAAGCCATTTATCTCAGAAACGGCTGAAAATAAATACAAAGTGTGATACATTTTTGAAACGGTAATTTTTGCTCATTTTAAAATTGAAATAATATACAGGGTGTTCCATTTAAAAATTCCAAAAATAAATAAATAAGTCAAAAATTCGTCATCTTAGAAAAAAACAAAAAGCATATTTGAAATCGCAAGAAAAAGTTGCTGTGAAAATGTTTTTACAGAACTAAAAAATCTTTATAAATAAAAAAGTTATGAAGGAATAAAGAAAATGCCAGAAATTGAAAAACACCCTGTAGCGAGTAAACGACGCAAGATAGCGAGTTGCGGTTTTCACCAGTAAGTTTGGCTTGAAATTTGAACCTCGCAAAGGGGGTCAGTTTTTGTGTAAAACATACAGAAACATGAGTTTCCCATTAAAAGCGTCGAATTTGGCCCACCCTGTACATGACAGTACTAATATATTAGAAAATTCTGTTTTTTCTATTTTATAAATAAAGGTGTGGTAAATTTTTAAATTTTAAACTTAATTTTTTTGTATATTCTGTATTTTTTAAAATATATATTTTAATAACTAGCATACTTACGTATTTAGAAATATAGGAGTTGCCATTATACAAGGTGTGTAAAAAATTTTGAGGTTATTTTTTAAATTTAAATATAGCCCTGACCTAATTTTTTAGGCAACCCTATGGCGATACCTTTGTTTAAATACTATCTTTAACATAAAACAGATATGTGAAGGTCGCCTCTTATTTGGATCTCGTACTAAAATATCTTGGAATTTAAAATTGTCAAATCGCTTACTCGACAATTGTTACAAAAGATCGAGGATTCCATAAAAAAACATAATGTGAAATAATATTTTCATAATAATAATAAATTTATGAAATGGTAAAGTTGGCCCTAATTTTGGGCCTTTTTTCAGTTGTTTAAATGATTTTAACTTGATAAATATTCATTAAAAAAACGTAAAAAGTCGTTTTCGGTTGAAAAATAAAGAAAAATTTTAATAAAATGTTATTTGATGTAATCTTCTTTCTTAATTATATTTACATTTGCGGTTTAAAAAATTTCTGACCAAGATACAAGCTGCCATCATCTATCGTCGTAATCAGCATTTTATTCTAAACAGGATTCCGCAAAAAAATTTATGAAAATAATTTTTGAAACATTGGTGCCCATACCTCCTAGTCTATAATAAATATTAAAAATTAAAAATGTGTATGTTTCTAAAAGGTTTAAAAATCTAACGTCAGTAAATTTAATTAAGACAGAAATAAATTTGTAGTTTTTCTTTTTGAAAAGAGTAATTTTTCCCTACACAACAAAGTTTTATTTTTGCTTATGTAAGAAAAACAATTATTAAAGCTTGTACTCAAATTTTTAAAATGTATAATTGTTCATGTTAACTAAATTTTATTTAAAATTAAATAATTGTCTGCCAACCAAAGTTAAATTTGGCAGTGAACAATAGATTTTACAGTATTTAATTATTAAAAGAATTCATTTATTTATCTATTTATTTAAAGGAAGTTATGATTCGAATACTTAATGAAAACTTATACCAAATGGGGCATAGTATAAAAGAAGCATCTTAATGTGTTTCTGGTATCAGATCAAAACAATAGTTTATATAGTGTTTTGTAGTGTTACACGGTTTTAACCTGATTTTACGAGGTTTATAATTTTTTATAGAAAAATGGCCAAAATTGTAAGTTAAATTATTTTAACACAACCTAATAATCTAATACACTAAATGTTTTCTTTCTTTTTTTAAGTAAATTATTTTTTATTGGCCTTTGGCCTGTTATCAGAACATGACCAAAACATTATTTTCAAGCACCTCTTTAGCTGCTTTTTTTTAGTTTTTATTTTGACTCTGCTCACAAATTTAATTTTAGTATTCAACATATTTTGAGCATGATTTTGCTCGGATAATAGTTGAATGTACAATACTTTTATAAAATGTCAACAGTTTTTTTTTTAAGTATTGATCGATAAACTATTTACCAAGCAAAATTATAAAACACACAATAACAATAATAAATAATAAGAACCATTTTATATTAAATACAACAAAGGTCTTGCTTTAGGGTTACAACAAAATTTTGGTAAAGGCTTTATTTTTATTAAAAAAAAATAACCTCAATATTTTTGACATACCCTATTGGTAAGAAATATTTTTTTGCCACTTTGCCATTTTATAAAATGAGGTCATGAAATTTAAGAGGCGACGTATTGTCTTTAAGTCGCCATCATATAATTTTGTTTTTTAATGGGCGGCTTATTTGGTTTTTAACTTATTAAACTTTTTGGCTTTTTTTGAACTCTGTATACAAAATCAACATTTTTCTTTGTGAATCCTATTTTTTTACAAGCCAAAATTTTGACTCTTTTTCGAAAAATAAAATTTTTGGTCCGTTTGTCCTCTTGGTAACTCCATTTGTGGACAGTCTGTATATAAATCAAAGAGATTTTCGATACATTCCCGAACACCCTCTATAGCCAATCTTTAACTTTAAATTAAATAAATATTTTGATGTATAGAGGTTTGTCATGAAAGCGTAATGAATTTAAATATGTTTATGAATAATAAGTAAATTTTTACCTTTATTACCCTATATTTATCATCTTTGTAATTAACTTTTTGTTTGGCTAAATTTTAACATTTTGGCAGAAATCCGTAATTTTTTTGTGTACCATTAATTAGTTGATACCCTGTATATTCGGATTTATGCATCATTTAAGATACCTTTTCTCTGTTAAAACCTACTTATTATTATTTTGTAATCTTCTTATTTTCACAGCATTTTTATTGTTTATAGGTATTTACCGTCCTTCTTCTTGCTGTCTTCGCCATTGCTACCACCTTTGCAGCTTCCTCACCAAACGCTTTCCCTGGACCTGCCGCAGCACCTGCCCCTGTACCTCAGTACTACGCTGCCTACCCATACTATTCTGGATATACAGGATATTCTGGATACGCTTATCCCTATGTTAGTTCTGCATACGCTTACTACCGTTAAAAAGAAATTAAAAAACAATAATAATATAAAGGAATTACACATTGCTAATAGATATCGAAAACACAAAATTATGTCGCTTTTATCTATAAACAACGTATAATTTTTTTGTAGTTTATTTTTAATTTTACTGTTTTTAATAACAAAATTTTGTAAAGTATGTTTTTGGTTTTAATTATGAGAATTATGTTTTGTAAATAAAATAATGTATAAAGCGCTTTGTATATTTTTTTTAAATAAAGTTTTAGTGTTAGTAGCAAAATTGTGTTTTTTTACTGTCTTTGAAAATTTTTATACTTAAAAAGAAATGGCCAACACCATGTTCGGCCACCCTTAACATTTTTAGAGGTGGCCATAACCAGAACTAACCAAAAGCTGGCGTCGCCACTATATACAAGGTGTTTTCTAACTACAGTGCAAAACTTAAGAGGATGATTTCTTATGACTTTTATTTTAAAAAAAATACTTTTATAGACATATGTCTGGGCTTGCTTGATTGCTGAGATGCAGGAGGTTAAAGTTTTTAATAAAAGTATATATTTTAAAAAAAAATTAAAAACCCTTTAACCAATTTAGGGAAAGGTGAATACAGGGCGTTTTAAAATTCAGTACAAATATTTTAGAAGCTTATTTTTAAGGTCCCATAAACTGTAAACAAAAACCCCTCCAACCTGCAATCATCGCAAATTGGGTAAAAAAACTGTGGCAACATTTTTGCATTAAATCCCACGAAAAGTTGCACGTCCCTATGACTTAAAAAATTGTATTTATTGTATGTCTTAAAGAAGGTAAAAACCCATAATTGTATTAAAGATTATTTCACCACAGGGGGCTATTAATGGGGATACAGCCTGTTGATGACCAACATTTTATATGTAAGATCAATTTTAAAAGTTAAGCTACACCAGCATAATGGCAAATTCAAATATTTGGTTTTTGCATTTTTGTAATAACACAAACGGTTTTCAAAAAATTGTTTGCTTAGAAGTCTGTGTAAACCAAAAATATCTTACTACCACCTTTAGTAATATATACAGTGAGAATCTTAAAAGATTTCCCCCTTTATCTTTTAAATGGGACAAGTTATTAAGATCGGGTGAAAGGAAACAATGGTGCTACTTAAACTACTCTTTGACATAAAAATAATTTTGGTTAAGAAGGCACTACCAACTTTTTTTAATGTAAAGAGGAGTCATGTGGCACTTTGTTTTAAAGGCCTTTCGATTCTCTATTCATCACCATTTTAAGTTTAAAAATCGGTCCAGTTCTTCTAGAGTTACAGGCGTTTGAGGTTTAGCTCCAATTTGTACATAAATTGCGGTTTTTAAAAGTACTCTTTCCCTTAACGTTTAAATGGGTCAAGATATCGAGATCGGGTAAAATTTAGAGGGCACTGACAACTTTTTTTTGCAAATAGAAATGGAGGTCATGTAGCACCTCGTTTTAAAGTTCCTTAAATTCCCCTTCTAGCGCCACTTTGTTTTAAAAATTGGCAAAGCCCTTTTGGACTTACAAGCCAATTTAATTAAACCGCACTATTTGTACGGTATTTAGGTAAAATTTCAAACGGTTTAAAGTGTAGAACGGCTGGGCCGATTTTCAAAAAGAAAGTGGCGTTGAGTAGAGAATTAAAGGGCCTGTAAAACGAGGTTCTTCTTGATTTCCATTTCTATTTGAAAAAAAGTCCCATTAAAAGACAAAGTGGTTACTATTTTAATATTATCACTGTATTTTATTTTGGTAATTAATTATATACATTTGGTAAATAAAATTTTAAATAGGTAAACATAACTGTGGGAAAAAATTTGAAATTTTTTAAACATTTTAATAGGATATTTTATTTTATATTTGAATTTTAAACTGAAATCCGTTTTCTAATGACATAGCGCAACATACAGGAAATTTTTAGTATTGCGACAATAGATCATTTATTTAAGAATTCCATAATTCGGATTACTTGAATATGGACTGAGTAAATAAATAATTTATATACACGGAATGGTTTTTTAAACATGACTTTTTTGCGTTTAATTAGCAGGTTGGGCGAGAGCAATTTAGGTTGGGCGCCGCCACTGCCGATACCCGAAACATGTCCATGGGTCTTATGTTTTTGCGACTGCAACCCTTACGATTTTTGGTACAATATTTAAAAATTGCATGTAAAACATTGTGATAAACTTGTGCGACAAAAAGTGACGTGTTTGCCCAGTCCGACACCCAAAATATTATTTGATATTAACAGACTGGGTCAAAGCGCCGCTTCCATATATGGGGATATGGATATTCGTGGTAGACTCGTAAAAAAAGTTTTAAAAATGCTATTATCCTAAAGTCGATTTTATTTTTGGCCCAAGGACTATAGTATTTTTCATTAATTGTTGTTTTAAAACTAGATTAAACCCCGTCAGATTCGACGGATTTTGGACAGTTATTTGCGATTTAAATTTAGCGTGTTTATTGGATAATTGTTTAACTTTTTTATTGCGCTATAAACTTTGTCATATTTTGCTTGATGTTGTTGCAGTTAGTTCTGGCAACCAAAAATAAGGCAATTTCTGTAAATATAGTAAATATTTTTTGCCGTTTTATCTAGATACCCATTTTTATCAGCTGTTTGATCAGGTGGCAACATTGTGCTTCTTAATTTAAATCACTATTATACAGGGTGATTTACTAATTGTGGTAAGAAAATCTAAGAGCGTATTTCTAAGCCATTTTTATGTAAGAAATTTGTGTAAACATGGGTCTTCAATTTTTAAAAAAAAGGAATCCTAACAATAAAACAATATAAAAGAAAATCAGTTAGCAGTTGCGTAAATACCTTAAGTGGTATTTATAATCTATTATTTGTGTTACGTCAGGCGGTCATCCATCAATGATACATCAAACACGGAACATGCAATATGGCATGTAAAGTTAATCTCGCTCATGATAAATTAACCACAAAAAGCCATTATTTTAGCTATACGTCTGTACAAACATACATTATATGCATGTGTTGCGAGACTTTAGCTGCATGCAATATTTTGGGCAATTCTTGCTACAGTAATTAATGGCTTGAATGGGTTGAAAGGTCTTGGTAACCAGAGGATCAGTTTAGAAAAGACCGTGTAAATTTGTGCAGTTTATACTGCCCCAATTTAGCATTCTCGGCAGAATAGGCAACTCAATATTGCTTTGGGTATATCACTGATTACGCACACCAAGGTTACGTTCATAAATCATTACAAAGTACACATTTTTTACATTTCTGTTACAGGGGTCGTTTCTAAATGTATTATTTATTACACTGCTTTCTGTCTTACAGCGTTCAGAAATAGTCTGGGAATGTACCTCTGTATTACATTCTTTACCGTGCTCACAAGCGCGGTAACAATTTACCGATTTTGCGCATTTCACATTTGTCTCTTAAAAGAATAAGAAACATACGAAATTTTTATGATTTATAGATTTAAAAGTTTTTAAAAAGAATCAAAAAATATTTTGCTGATGGTACTTTGGTTATCAGAACAATTTTTAGGCTCTTTCTATTTAAGTACTGATTTTTTCCAAACTGCAAAATACCTCTCTCTCTCTATTTTTTTCTTGGTTTTGGTCCGTTCAGGTCCAATCCACCACTCTCCCCTTCCGGACTATGCTTTCCAGGGCTTCGTCGGCGGAAAATCTGGATAATCGAGCTCGTAGTTCCCAGAAATTCCAAAAAGAAAACAAATAATTCAACAATCGATGCAATGCATAAATTGTCGGCTGTTAAACCAAGATCTGCTACTGGTGTTACGTATAACCTTCACTTTCACTACTGACAGTTTCCATGGCACGCCCATCTATTTCCCGCCATTTGAGAAATACCTCGTGTTCACCACCAAACAGGATACCATCAGCTTATAGAAATCTTCTCTCACAGCGCTTAGATCCAGAAGAAAGATGCCGTCAATTTAGCGTGAATCTTTCCTTGATCCCCGAAGGTAAAAAACGTTCGTACGAGATCTCCAACTGCCACTCCGGGAAGAACTTTGTAGTCCTCTACGCACGTCCGCGACTGTCCGGAGGTCAAACAAAGAGTCCAGCAAAATACCTACACACTTTTTCAAATTAAAAAGAAGGATATCTTTATACAAACACAAACATACAGGTTTTTTTTAAATTTATTGTATTAATAAGTATTGATTTGTTTAGAAATTGATTTATACTATATTAAAATTGTAATTTATATTAGATCATAAATAAATAAATAAATAAACATCTTTAATTATTTTTCGTTACATGCCAGGTTACAATGGACATTTACGTTTCATTTTCTGAGAAGCGTTCCAAAATTGCTTTTACAATGTAATACATTTCAAATGTCATTTTAATTCCATTACAGAGTACAAGGATTACTTTACATTTTATTTATGAATGCACTCTAATAACCAGATGTATATATATGTTTTTTGTTAATTTTTTAGAAATACGAAGATCTTAAAACATTAAAAAAGTAGCGTCAAGACTTCTTAATAACAGAGGATCATAAAAAGAAAACGATCATTGAAAAACAAAGTGTCTGTAAAAAGTCTCAATATAAAGATTATTTTATAAACTATTTTTAAGTATTAAATTCAATGTACTCTAAGAGTGTGATCTTTGGTTTTCTTTTAACTACAATATTTATTTCTACTCCCGTGCGAAAAGTAACTACTTTGCGTACCCATTTAAATATGTTTGATGTATTTGGTTGTTCAAGCAAAAACAATTAGAAGTCCTAATTAACAAATACTCTGTTATAGACACTAGATGGCACAACTATTGCCTACTTTTCAAAATTTCATTGACAAAAAGCTCAAATTTTCTTAACTTTTTTTGGATTAGCAATTTTTATTTAGTAAATACTAAAATAATGAATTGCAGTTTGTTAAGTAATAAATTTTAAAAAATTTAAATTTGTGTATTTTTATAGAGTTTAAAAATGTAACAGTTTAATTAAATCAAGAATATATGTATGTTTCTAGTTTTTTAAGACACTTGTAAATAAAGTAATTGTTTGTCAATACTTGCACAAAGTATTACTTTTCGCACATGTAACGAAAATAACTATTAAAGCTTGTGCCCAAAAGATTCCAACTTATACATACGTACATTAAATTTTATTTGTTATTAAATAATTTTCTTCCAACTAAAATTTAAATTTGGCAGTGTTGTGAACAATGGATTTTACAGTATTTAATTATTAAAGGAATTCATTTATTTATCTACTTATTTAAAGGAAGTTATGATTCGAATACTTAATGAAAAATTATAGCAAATGGGGCATAGTATAAAAGAAGCATCTTAATGTGTTTCTGGTATCAGATCACAACAATAGTTTATATCAGAAGTGTTCTGTACTGTTAGTTACTTTGTTTTAACCTGATATTAAGAGGGTTATAAAAATTTCTAGAAAAATGGCAAAAATTGTAAGTCAAATTATTTTTAAAACTACATATCGATCTAAGACAACTAATTTTTTTTAAGTAAATTATTTTTTTTGCTGGACTGTTCGCAACAGAACATGGCCTAAACATTTTGTTGGTTGATCACAAAGTTAATCAGACAGGCTATTCTGTTTATTTATTTTTAGAGCAAAGCATCCATTTAGCAGAATAAACTATTCAACATAACTATGGGCATGATTTTGCTTGAAAAAATAGTTGAATGTACAATACTTTCATTAAATCACGATACCTTATAACGGTCCAAGCTTTCGCATTTTAAAAATATAAACCTAAAAATGAATTAATTATTTTTAAGTTTGAATACTTTGTGATGGAAGTAGTCATGGTCCAAAAAATGATTTAAGTACTTAAATATAACTATTAGAACATTTACCTCATTTTTGTATTAAAGAAGATAGGTGAAGATTGTACACATGTACAGGGTATTCCATATAAGAGGATTTTCTTTTAATTTTTCGTACTTTTTAAAGAATTCGGCCAATCAATGTATTTTTAGCTCGCAGAATCATAATTAGAAACCAATTGCATGGAAAAAAGACTTACACCATAAATGTTGCTGAGCTTAAAGGAAACTTCCTATTTATTATTCCATTTTTGGATTCTATGGACAATTCTAAGTGTTTTTTTAGTACGGGTAACATAAGTCTATCTTTAACTGTTTTTAAGTTATTGACGCTTAAAAAGTCACATTTTCGTTTTTTATTATTTAATTAAATATATCAATGTTAAATAAAGGCAATGCAGGTGATCACCTGATACTTCAAAGTCATTAAAATTTTTACCCATTACTAGATTTAATATAAATCTATTATAATAAATTATTTTTAAAAAACTACAGATAGAAAAATGTGATATTACAACTGTCGAGAAAATGCCAGTAAGGAAAAAAGTTTATAAGAAACTAAAATAAATCTACTTTTAGATAAAAACTTTGATGACTTTGAAGTATCAGGTAACAAATGCGTTACCTGCATTTTATATTGAAATAGTTCATTAATTAAATAATATAAGCCGAAAGTGTCCGTGTTTAAGCCTCAATATCTAAAAAACAGTTAATAAGGAACATATATTTCCCAATTAAAAACACTTAGAATTGACCGTACAATCCAAATTATTGTTAAAATAAATAGCATAAAATCGCAACATTTATTGTGTTGTTTTTTTTTTCATGCAATTTTTTATTGTGATTTTTAATCTCTCCGAGCTAAAGTACATCAATTGCCTATCTTAATTTTAAAAAATAGGGGAAAGTAAGAGAATATGCCATTTTTTCTTTTAAATGGAATACCCTGTACATGTATGGAACTAGGCCTTATATTTCTCAAATTTATAAATATTTACTTGTAATCAAAACTTTTTCAAAACACTGTTTAATTATTTTTAAATTTACCAAAGTAGGCTTTTTTTAATTATTTATTTTTTTGTTAAATCAGATTACGGTTTGTTAAAACTATGTATATAAGTAATTAATAAAATTCCTTTTATTTATGTATAATATTTAAGTTTTACTCATATTATGAAAATTGATTTTTTATACTTATTCTGGGCTTAGGTAATAAACTAACAAACTTTCCAAAATTCCAAAGGAAGAAAGGTAAATCCACAAAATATATCAATGTTTTTAGCTTAATTTTTCGAAAACGGTTCGTCTGGCGAAAATGTTCAAAAAAAAGACGTTTTTGATAGGCAATTTTATTTTCTAAAGATATACATGCAGATGATTTTTTTACTTTAATACTTAGACAGCTTTGACGCAACAATAAAAGTACAATTAAAAATCTAAATTAATTGGGATAGACCTCTAAATTATATTATAAAGTACTCAAACTTTTACATTACTGTCTTTTTGTTACCGTAAACAATATTTTTGGTATATTTAAAAAAAATGGTCGAATTTTTGGCCTTGTCTAGCAGACTATACAACAAAGCAACATTTAAGTTACTTCTGCTCAATCATTTTCATTGCATATTTTTATCTTTATAGGTCTTCACTGTTCTACTTCTTGCTATCTTCGCCATTGCTACCACCTTTGCAGCTCCTTCACCAAGAGCTTTTCCTGGACCTGCCGCCGCACCTGCTCCTGTACCACAATATTACGCTGCTTACCCATACTACTCTGGATATACAGGATATTCTGGATACGCTTATCCCTATGGATATGCTTACTATGGTTAACAAAGCAAATAAAAAAGGAAAATTACACATTTGTTAATAGATATTAAAGACAAGATTATGTTGCTTTTATCGGTAAACATCGTATAATTTTTTTGTGTTTTACTTTAAATTTTACTTGTATTGAAAATGACAAAATTTTAAAGTATGTTTGAGGTTAAAAGTATTGTTTAAATCATATTTTGTATATAAAATAATGTATAAAGCGCTTTGTATATTTTTTTAAATTAAAATTTTCGTCTTAGTAGCAAAATTGTGTGTGTTTCTTTTTAATGTATAATTATACAGCGTTGTTAAGGTTATTGTTAAGAAAATTGAAAGGCAGATCCTACATTATAAATTACGAAAAAAGTTTATGTAAACATGGGCCCGGAAATACATTGTTTACCATGTACGGAGTATTAAACTTATTTTTATTTTGTTATTATCCTAAATATTCCTTATATTTTAATTAAATCCGATTGTGTTATTTGTAGATTTAAAAGACATATTTAAATTAAAGAGCCTCGAGCGGTACATTAAGGGGTTAGATGGGTTTATAAATTTCATTTTTTGTTTTTTTATCTTGATAAATAGTAAAATTCTGATAAATAGACCCTTAAGAAGTTCCGCTTATCAACCAATTCAGTCCAGCATTAAAAACTTTAAATGCGTTTATCTTAAAACTCAATTTTTTAAGTCAGTGGACACGATTTCTCGAAAAGTTATGAAGCGATTTTTGTTCAAATTTTGCACACATCTTTAAAATAAAATTATCAAGTTATTGAGCAAAAGTATTTTTCTAAATATTAAATCAACTAACTTGTTGTATGTGGCAAGAATTTGACTAAAAATTTGATTTTTTGGTTGAAAGTCTGTCAAAAATTTTAATTTTATTATTTTTTTCCTTTGTTTAACCAAGAGATTTATATGGATACAAACAAAATATTTTTGGTTTTTAATTTTGGATTTACCAATAATAAGTTATGCTTTCCAAGGCAAGAGCATTTTTTTGAGACGACAAGGGAGATGAGGTACCAACGGCTGAGTTTTGGGAATTTTTAAATGATGACCATAAAATACTGTTGTTTTTTTATTAATATACGGTTTTCCCAGAAAGCTTTAGATTTTGAAGTTTTGTATCACATCCCCGCCTTTTAGTTGTGACAACAAAAAAAAGTGGCCGATTGCCGAAATGGGGCAACATTGATATTTTAATTAATATTCTATGTATATTTTTTTACAATCTTCAAATTAAATCTTTCCCCTTTAAAAATGATAACATAACTTATAGTTCTAATAATACTACTTTCTTAGACTTCCATTTGTCTTTTATTTTTAACTGATACACGACGTTTCGAATGGTGACTATCTCCATCCGTTTCAAGTGATATCAGTTAAAAAATAAAAGACAATGGAAGTCCAAGAAAGTTGTATTATTGAAAACAAAAGCTTTGTTTATTTCCAAAAATAATTGATTTATTGATTTGTAAAAAATTCTGCATGGAAATAAAAATAATTATTTAATAATAAAATTTTGCTACTTTTAAGGTAACAGAAAAATAATAAAACACAGCTATAGGTTATTTACAATACTAACAAAAGTTTTTAACAAATAATCTAAAATTAATGCAACTATTATTTTGTGAATAAGGTAAGGCCGTATTATTTTCTAGCATGCCGTATTATCCATTAGGCTGACTAGGCTATAGCCTAGGGCGCCATGAAAAAATAGGAGGCAGACAGGGAAGTAATAGGCGCTAGACAGGGAGTTTAGGTCTAGTGGGGATTTTTGGTGACTAATTTCTCTGTGAATAAGGTAAAATAGGCGTGAAAAGAAGGGAATGAGCTTTTCTTTTTTTTTTTTTGTTGCTTTTCAAAAAATTTTTGGTGGCAAATAGGCGCTGCGGAAATTCTAGCTAAGGGCGCCTCAAACAGTTAATACGGCCCTGTTTTTCTGTAACCTCGTATGTAACAATTTTTGATTTTTAAATAATACTCTTACATGCCATGCAGTTAACTTTTTAGAGGTCAATAAATTTATTATTTTTAAAATATTTATAGCTTCTGTTACATTGTTTTAAAGAAGAAAGATACAGGGTAATTTTTAAGTTGATATTTTTCTTTTAACTTTGCATAGAATGCAAGATAATAAAAAACTTGTTCAGATGAAATTATGTCCGAAAATGCTTCGTTTCCGAGATACAGGGTTTATAAAGTTTTAAGAAAAAAATGCCTTTTTTATCACAACTTACCACTCCAGATATTTCCAGAAAAGTTAGTACATTTTTTTACCATTACGTTACATGTTTTGCTGAAAAGTTAAACAAAATACCAGTGGCGTTCAATCAAGATTTGTATTGAATTTTTTTAAGTAAATCTCAATATCAATTTGAATTAATATTATTTTTAAAACATACAATTACTTTAAAGTTATCTTGTTATTTCTTCGTACGACGATTTTTGTTTAAAAAAATAAAAGCCATTTTCATGAATGGTAAACGCTAAAATTCAATATGTTGTTTTGTAGGTAAAATTCGTTTCGGACTTTTATTAAAAATTAAAACTACTAATTATTCTTTAAATTAAGTTTTTGTTGTAGTAATGTAGGTTTTGAACCTTTTTTTTGTATACAAATTAGACAAAACCAAATTTTACATACAAAACACCATATCAGATTTGGGCGATTTTGCCGTGCATTAAAATGGCTTTCATTTTTTAAACAAAAACCGTTTGTCGTACTAAAAATACCAGGACACCATATTAACTCCAAAGTAAGTAGATTATTTCAAACATAATATTGATTCAAAGAAAAAGCAGTGGCGTAATATTTTTTATTAAAAAAATCAATACAAATCTTGTTTCAACGCAACTGGTAAATTTTCTAAAACTTTTACAGGAAAAAATGTTATGTAATGGTCAAAAAAATGTATCAAGTTTTGTGATAATATCTAAAGTGGTAAAAAGTTATGACAAAAAAGGCATTTTTTCTAAAAACTTGTAACACCCTATTTGGACATAATTATATAATCTGTTTTTTTATTTTATTTTCATGTATTCTATACAGTGTTAAAACAAAATATTAACTTAAAAATATCCCTGCAGAAATTAGGGCTTAAAAAAAAACCTTGTGGTTCGTTTAAAATAACTAAAATGGCCTATATCGGAAAATGGTCCATTTTGTTTTTATGGTAACGGAATGTTGAATGAAATCTATGATTTTTTGCAGTCTTAATAACTATATTTGTTCTAAAGTTATTTGCGATCAAAATTTGCTAAGATATATTCGTCTACCCTCAGTTTTGGAGTTCTATGTCTGCCATATTTTGTCTTTAAAAAAACGCATTAGTAATAAAACAGTATAATAATTTAAAGAAAATTTATTTTGAGACCAATTCAACTTTTCCCAACCAAAACTAACATTTTATTACAATTTCCCAATTTAAAACTAATTTAAAAAATTTGCTTAAAATCTAGTCAGTCGAAATCAAGTTTTCAATAGTCCATTTCTTCACCGGATCCATTTTAGATAGCGTAGGCCAAAGGAGCGTTGTAGTAGTAGCTGGATGGATATGTGTATGCGTAGCCCAAGTTGTTGTAATTGTAAGCGTATGAATTGGCGTAAGTCAATGGATATCTGTATTGATACGCTAAGGGAATATCAGCTGCGGCATATGTGAGTATACCTGGTTTTGGAGTGGGGGATGGAGCACAGAAAGCTGTGGCCAAAAGGGCGAAGAAAGCGAGCTAGAACAAAATTATATAAATTATTCTTTTGTTAAGTTTAAATTCGTTAAAGATGTTTTGAATATGTAAGGCTGTTTTTACCGTTTAAAAGTGCTCTTTGCACCTAATTTTGATATTAAGAGCTTTCAATGGTACCAGAGTGTGAAAAAATGTAAAATATATATATTTTTAAATTTTAATCCTAAAATAATGCACAAAAAGGGTATTTAATTAATACTTAAAAATATACTTGACTCCTTGCTCTTTTAGGTTAAGTTAATTATACAGTATGTCCAAAATTGCTATAAATGTGTTGGAAACTCGTAAACTATAAGAGATAAAAAGAATAATAAATGGAAAAAGTTGTAGATCACGCAACCATTAATTTGTTGCCTTTTTTGATGACAGCTGTATAATTTACAAAAGGTTTATTATTAAAACGGCTATTTTATTTTTAATTAAGTCTTTAAGGGATGAAAGAACACTTGCATTGACTTACTTTGCCAACAAAGTTTCTTATTAGGAATGACATGGCAATTGTTTGTTAAGCTAACGACTCCCGCAGTTATGAGCAATTCAGGCAGAAAATTTATTTTAGTGTTTTTAATTTTTTTAAGAATACAACATTTCTACTAAATTTAACGCATTATTTTAAAACGAACAAAGAGGTTATTTAAAAATGTGCTGGAAAACAAAACGGACATTGTAAAAAACACGAAAGTTTAATAATGTCACTCTAAAACCAAACATTAAAATTAAATTTAAATGCAGAGATGCAATATACTCTCAAAAAGATGTCCCTATAATGTTTTTCCAGATTTTAAAAACTATTGGAAATTAAAAGCACATTTATTTATATCTCAACAAATTAAACAAGATACATACATATTGTTATTAAAACAACATTAAATTGACTGTAAATTTATGTAATGTATAGTTATATTCTTCCTGTACGAATGGGATGTTTGACAGCACAAGCCGTTAGGCGAGTGCGGCAATCCCACTTTATGCGTGTATTGGTCATCCAAATATATTTTTATTAATGATTTTTGATAATTTTTATTAAATTTATTCACTTAAATTGGATATATCACCTATGGAGTTTTTAGGCTGTTTGATACAAATTTAAAATAATGATAAAGCACACAGAAAGTTTCATTTAAAAATTCTATTTTATTTTGTAGCTCAAAAACACGATCGTCAGTTGTTCTTTAACAATTGTTTTTTTTTTAATGTGTTTTAAAATACGAATAATTTGATAATTTTAGTTCTTTTGTTTTTTAACTAATAACAAAGTAACTAATGGCAAATACTTAAATTATATTATTTAGGATTTGTTTACTAAAATATAAATCGTAAGTTTAAAAATTAAAACATGTAAAAAAGTTTATTTTTAAAATTTATATAATTAAAGACATTTTATGTTTAATAGTAAAAAAATAAGAAATGGTTATACATAAGACGTATGGTTTTATATTTTTACAAAAATATTGTTAAATATATGTTTAGGGTAATTCCTAACCTATACGACAAAACTTGAAAAATTATTTTTAAGGACAAACATTGACTTACGATAAAAATAATAGTTAGTAAAATATTTTTACGTACAATTATTTTAAATAAAATAAGAACGTGAATTCTAAGCAAAAAATCGTGTACTATTTTTTGTTACAGAATAATCAGCTAAATGTTGTGTTTTTATAAAAACCAAAATTTACGTGTTTTTATTTAAAATAATTAATTATTGATCTAACTAAAAATATTTTGCGAACTTTTTTTATAAATTAAAGATTGTCCTTAGCAATTATTTTCAAAGTTTATGTGTATACGTAGCTTAAGAATTACCCTGTATTTTAAGGAGTTAATTTTATATTTTAATCCTAAATTAAGAGAAGTTTATAAGTAAACAAAGAGAAAAATTTATTATAAAAACATTTAAATTTATTGTAGTGATAATAATTAAAGCAACTTGTAAAACTAAAATTTTATAATGTTATTTTTTGTATTAGATTTTTTAAATAAAAATATTATATTATAAAGTACAAGTAAGTAAATATTACCGTAAATATACACTTTCACAAAAATACATGTTTTCCCTGTAAATACAGTGTGTCCACGGGTGGACGAAACCATTGGTTATCGTTTCTTCAAAAATTTAAGTTCTTGTTACAAAAAAAAGTATATAAAAAATAATATTTTAGTTATTTAAAAAAAAAATTAGAACAAAAGCATTAAAAAGAATTACCCTATATTATACAGGGAGATTTAAAATTACCAAAATGTTAGTTTGGGAAATTAAAAAAAAATCGTTTATATATACAATACAACTACTTACATACACTTACACTTGATATTGTATGCATATAAAAAGTAATATCAATTATTTATGTGAAAAAAGAGAACTTATTGTTCCAAGTAATGATAAGCGCTAAGAAAAAATGTAAAGGACTTTTTCAATAATCTTCTTACGCTTTTAATCAAGCATTTTCAAAAATATATTTTTTTAATTGTTTTCAATTTGCACAATATTTTTGCGATTTTCAAGCACCCTGTATATCATAGGGCAATTTTTATTATAGCTTTAAAGCATTTCAGATGAAGCAAAAATTTCTTATAAAGAATAACTTTTTCTCAAAACATTAAAAAGAAAAAAACAGGTATAGTTAAGTCCATCTGTGGACACACTGTGTCATATTTAAAAAATATGACGTTTTTAAAGGATAAGTTAAATATTGTATTAAAATATTTAAAAAAGCCAGGCAACAATTTATTAAAAGTAATAATTATTAAAATTAAATAATAATAATAATAATACCATAGGCAAAAATGTATGTTTAATATGGTTTTTTAAAGGTGTTTAAATTATGTAAATAAATCCAATATAAAAAAATATATAATATTTTAAATTCATAAAATAAAATTATATTTTATTGATTTAAGTGCCTTTTAGGTTTTGGTAAATATACATAAAAATCATTTTTTACTCATATTTTTTCGGGTAAGCACTGAAACCGCCTAGAATAGGTAAAGAAAACACTTCTTACCAATTTGAACATGTTGCACAAAATATCTCTTAGACTTGTCACTGTAAGACAACTTCTGCCTTCCACTATTTTAAAACGGCTTTATATACAGAATAATATTTCTGGTTTTTAGCTTTTTTTAACAAGTCTTGCTTTACTTAGCCTTAAAATTACTCGATTTTTCTCAATTTGCGAAGAAATAAGAAGAAAAGGAGAATTGAAAAAAGCTGCATCCTGACCTACGCCAACGTGCCTGGCAATGCGACGTTCTTGCAGCCATCGAGTAAATATTAGGTGGATTTCACCTTTAATATTTTACACTCTTCAACAATACAGGCTTTAGTTTATTGGTATTTAGATTTAACTTGGCTAAGAATATTTACAAAATGTACAGGTTTTTAGGTTTATCTCGGCCAGAAACACGCAGTTTAACCCTTAATCACAGGAATCCGGTAATTTTGACCAGCGGGGCGGAGCTCTCCGATTTGTCAAGATCGTGGCATCCTTATCATTTGCGCTTATACTGGTTAAGCAGGTAGGTATTGGGATATCGTCGAATAAAGCAACAAAAAAGGATGTATGTGACTCATCCAATCAGATGTGTTTACATGCAGGTATTCACGTTAGATTGTCTCTTTTCTTTACATTGCCTACGTGTTATGTTATTTAGCTGATTCTGTATGCGTCTATGTACCGTTCAGGCATTTAGTTTTAAGCAAGCAAAATATTGAGGTTTAAAGTACGACATCGGTCAAATTTACCGGTATTCTGTGTACGTACCAATTTTGTTATATACATTTTTTTCTAACATTTCGTATTTATAAATTGCGTATAAACTTTAATCTGGGGCCCACAAAACGGAAAAAGTATAAGAATTACCATCATGAGGAACCTTCGCCAAAATAGGCGAAAGAAGGAGATTCTAATTCTCTACGACATTTACTTATACAATAAAAATAAAAGTATACAGTCTTTCAATATGAGTGATAGTATTTTTAATAGAGATTTGTGTATTTCTAATTCATATATTTTTAGTTCCTAGATGTTACTATATTTAGTATGGTATGCAGTTTTCATGATGCAGCGTCTGACTTCTCTCCATGAAAGTAATAAAAATATTACCAAAGTGGTAGCTCAATTGTGGCCACTTAACGTATTTTTACTTGAAAATTGAGTACTCTGCGCAAGTTATACGCAGCACTGTGGAAAAGGTTTAATGTAAGTTAACTTTTCGTTAAAACTTATCCACAAACTATTCCACAGTGCGGCGGATAACCTGCGCAGAGTACCTATGATAGCAACCCAATTTTCGAGTGAATAAACGTTGAGTGTCCACAACTAAGCTACCAATTTGGTAATATTTTTTATTACC